>PVIH01012532.1:52212-63156 GCA_004025045.1 Sigmodon hispidus
GGATGGAAAAAAAATTCAGAGGGAAAGATGAACACAAAGAAAATATAGGTGTAGCAATCTTATTTGTATTTCTTCCCTTGATAAGCCATGCTTATCATTCTTATCCTCTGTATAGTTATTGTTAACTCTTCCACATTTTAAATTCTTTTTACTGTGTTTTTTTTTTTTGATAAATACAAAATAAAGAAGGAAAAAAAAACACAAAATTTCTAACACTAAATTCAAGGAGAACTAGTTTTTTTTTACTTTTGTGGTTCTGGTACTTGAACCCTTGTGCATACTAGGTAAGCACTCTACTTCCAGGATATATTCAGTCTACTTTTCATTATTTATGAACATCTGATGGCTACTCCATTGTAAGAAAGGAGGTTGGATTACTGGTTTTGTGACCTTAGGCTAGGCTGTTAAAGATCTTGTCTGTTCCTTGGTGTTTTATCGGGAATTGCTATAGTCAATGGGTATGATAAAAATAAACAAAGGCCTATGTATCCTCTGCAAAAATACCATGTCCAGAAGGAGGATGAGTCTTAGGAGCAAGAAAGTAGTTTCACTGGCACCTGGGCCAACCTTCCAGAAAGTTCCCCTCTGAAGGGACCTCACAAGGCCAGGCCCCGCCTCCATGGTGAACTGCATCATCAGAGAAGGACTGAGACCTCTGAAATTCAGACCCCTGCCCAGAGCAGAGTCAGAGATTGAGCACACCCCTGACTCAGAGCCGACAGGAGACACACAAGCCCACCTTCTGTAACTGACTAGGAGGAGCTGACTAATCATGAACCACTGAAGCCATGGGCAGATGCCAGTGCAAAAATACATATAACAATATAAAGAACAACAAGGCAACAACAAAAGAAACTGGTGGTTATACAGCTATAAGACCTGAACAGAGCAATGAAGAGGAAACAGAAGGAAACAACAACAAAAACATTTTTATGAAGAATATTGAATCCTTCAAAAAGGATATAAAAATGTACTTAAAAATGGAAGAAAATACAAACAAAAAAGTAGAAAAATGAATAAATCTTTGAAAGAAAACCTAGAAAACAAAAAACCAGACAACCAATAAATGAAAGAAACATTCCAGGAACTAAAAATTGAAATAGAAGCATTAAAAAAGGTACAAAATGAAGCAAAGGTGGAAATAGAAAATCTGAAGAAAAGAGCTGGAACTACAGATACAATTATAACCAACATAAACCAAGAGATGCAAGAGAGAAACTCTGGAGTGGAAAACGCAATAGCGGAAATAGATACATCAGTCAAAGAAAACACTAAAACCAAAAAAACCATAACACGTAATATTGAGGAAATCAGGGACACCATGAAAAGACCTAACCTGAGAATAATAGGAATAGAAGGAGAAGAATACCAGCTCAAAGGCACAGATACTATATTCAATAAAATTATAGAAGAAAGCTTTCTCAACCTAAAGAAGGAAATGCCTATAATGATATAAGACACTTACAGAACACCAAGTAGATTTGACCCCCCAAAAAAGTCCACTTGCCACATAATATTCAAGCGACAAAACATACAAAACAAAGAAAAAAATTTTTTTACACATTTCTCTTTATGACTGTGTTACAATACAGTGCTCAGTTCATTAACAGACTTATGACATTATTCTCTTTGTGACTGTGCTACACATTTAGTTCATTGATAGCTGATGTGACTTTTGCCAGGTACAGGCATTCATGGCTATACATGTCTCTGCATTCATTGCATCCCCATGTTCTCATACGCACTGCCTCATCATTGGTATAATATTCATAATCACCACTCTAGTTACTTTTATTGCCTATGAAATATTTAGATGTGTTTAGAAACTGTATAAGATTTTAAAATTGTACCTACTTTTTGTTACCAATCCTTAATTTCATTATAGTCTGTTACTTATTATGGCTGTTTAATGGCTTCACATTTCAAAGACATTTTCATTTGATATCAAAGCTAAGCAGAAAAGACTTTTCACCATATATCCTCTTCCCTGACACAGGCATAACTGTACCCTGCATCAGTGCAGCACACAGAGTACTTACTTTCATTGTAATTGATGAATCTTCAGTAAAACATTGTTATCACTGAAGGTCAAGTTTATAAGAGGATTCACGCTTGATGTTGTATACTCTGTGAGTTTGTACAAACTTAAACACGTGCATCCACAATGTAATAAGAGTGATCCACAGATTTATTCTTTTTTTCCCCTAACACAGATAATACCTTTTTACTGATTTCAAAACATTTCTGTTCCAAGAGTATGAAATCATCATAGTGATCCAGGAATCTGCAGCTGCCTCCATCTATGCACACTGGACCAATCCTGTCAATGCAGGGCTACTCGTCTATGTTGTATCTTTACCTTGTATGACACTGTTCTAGAGAGATCTGCCAGGCTAATGATTTGTGCTTTGTGAGCTGAGAAATCATGATGACTGTCAAAAGGATTCATATGTTGGTCACATTTCCTTTGAAAATGGTTAACGAATCCATATCGCTCAACGTGTCCACTACCTCTTTGCAGAGCAAAGGCTCACAGTTCACAGTACAATTTTTACTCAGTTTAATTTCCAAAACTGCTTGCACAACATTGCTTATGCCTTAGGCTTGATTTACTCTCTGGGTCTTGGCTTACCTTTGTTTTCATTAAGCCTTTCTCTTGGACAAATTTCCACATCTCATATAAGAAAACTCTGGTTTCCTTTTTAGGAGCTCTCTCAGGTTCCTGCTTCCTCTGAACAGATACTGTTTATTTTATTTCTAAATTGAAAATGGTCATATTTCACATTTCATGTGGTTTTTGTAAATACATATCTCCTACGAAATTACGAAGTACCTTGATGTTCATAAATTAATCTCAGTCATTCTACAATGTTACCAGAGGAAGGATTCAATATCTAAATGCTAAAAGAAAACTTAAATTTCTGTGTGCAAATTAGGATTGTTCAGGTTTTAACTTTATTAATTAAGAATCCCTTTGAACATACTTATCTACATGAATATAATGAATGTTCTAGGGTTAGAGAAAATATCTAAATATAATAAAGCATTTTACAAGAAGCCAGCAGCCAACATCAAACTTAATGAAGAAAAATTCAAAGCAATCCCACTAAAATCAGGAACTAGACAAGGATGTCCTTTCTCCCCTTATCTATTCAATATAGTTCTCGAAGTTTTACCTAAAGCAATAAGAGAATGAAAGGAGATCAAGGGGATACAAATTGGAAAAGAAGTGAAGCTATCTCTATTTGCAGATGATATGTTTGTATACATAAGTTACTCACAAAATTCTACCAGGGAAATTCTACAGCTGATAAACACCTTCAGCAGTGTAGCAAGATACAAGATTAACTCAAAGAAATCAGTAGCCCTCCTACACACTAAAGATAAAAGGGCTGAAAAAGAAATACAGGAAACATCATTCTTTATAATAGCTGCAAATACCATTAAATACTTTGGAGTAACTCTAACCAAAGAAGTAACAGATCTATTTGACAAAAACTTTAAATCACTGAAGAAAGAAATTGAAGAGGATATCAGAAAATGGAAAACTCTCCGATGTTTCTAGATAGGTAGGATCAATATAGTAAAAATGGCAATCTTATCAAAAGTAATATACAGATTCAATGCACTTCCCATAAAAATCTCAACACAATATTTTACAGACCTTGAAAGAACACTACTCAACTTCATTTGGAATACCTGGAGAGCCATGATTGCCAAAACGATTTTGCTCAACAGCAGACTTCAGGAGGTATCCCTATCCCCAACTTCAAGTTATATTATAGAGCTACAGTAATAAAAACAGCCTGGTACTGGCATAAAAGCAGACTTGTGGATCAATGGAATTGAATTGAAGATCCCGACATAAACCCAAAAACCTATGAACACCTGATCTTTGAGAAAGAGGCCCAAAATACTCAGTGGAAAAAAGATAGTATCTTTAACAAATGATGTTGGCATAGCTGGATGGTAGTGTGTAGAAAAATGGAAATAGATCCAAGCCTATCACCCTGCATAAAACTCAAATCCAAGTGGATCAAAGACCTGAACATAAACCCAGCCACACTGAACTTGATAGAAAAAAAAGTGGGAAATACCCTTCAATGAATTTGCACAGGTGACCACTTCCTAAATGTAACACCAGTAGCACAGACACTAAAAACAACAATCAATAAGTGGGACCTCCTGAAACCAAGAAGGTTCTGTAAAGCTAAGGACACAGTCAATAGGATCAAATGACAGCTTATAGAATGGGAAAAGGTGCTCAACATCTTTAGCCATCAGAGAAATGCAAATCCAAACAACTTTGAGATACCACCTGACACCTGTCAGATTGGCTAAGATAAAAGACACAGATGACAGCCTATGCTGGAGAGGTTGCAGAACAAGGGGAACACTCTTCCATTGTTGGTGGGAGTGTAAGCTTGTTTAGCCACTCTGTAATGCAGTATGGTGGTTTCTCAAAAAACTGGGAATCCATTTCCCCAAGTATCCAGCAATACCACTACTGGACATTGACCCTAAAGATGCACATAATCACTCCAAAGACATTAACTCAACTATGTTCATAGCAGAATTATTCATAGTAGCAAGAACTGGGAATTAACCTAGATGTCCCTCAACTGAAGAATGGATTAACAAACTGTGGTACATCTACACAATGGAGTACTACTCAGCAGTAAGAAAAAAATAATCCTAAAATTTGCAGGCAAATTAATGGATACATTTGGAGAAAATCCTCCTGAACGAGTTATCACAATCCCAGAAAGATGTACTCACTCGTTAGGGACTTTAAACAATAAATCAAAAAAGGAAAGCATATCCAAGCTGTAAACCACAAACACTAAACAGCTTGGGATCTGAAACACCTTGGACCTGCACCTTGGAGCCCATTCCCTTCAGAGTAACACCTAATCCAGTCTTGATTTTGGGGTGAGTAAAGCGGGTCTGCCTGGAGTGTATGCTGAACTAAGCCATATTGGGACCTTGGGACCTCCTGCCCTTGCTGGGGAGGAGATAAAGTGATGGGGAAAAGAGAGAGTGACCTGTACGTGAAGGAGGTGGACGGGAGTTTGAACAAGGGGATACATGGATAAAAAATATGACTTTATTCATAATAAAAAGGACAGTAGTCCTGGACCTATATCTTAGCTTTTTGGGATGTATTTTTTTAATTCTGGAAATGAAACAGCTTATATTTCCTGAGCTTATGGAAAAGATGAAACATGGCAACACAGTGATGTGATGTGTCATGTAACCAGCATTTTATAGCTAGTGTTAATCATACTGAGAGTGGCTTTCAAAGTCTGAAATTTCCTATTCTCAATATGTGTCATAACTTTCTACTGAATACCAACAAACTATGACAATTTTCTTAGCTCATATCTTCTATAGAATCAGGTTCAGTTAGAAGGTAATGTTCTTATAGATGTTCCTGCCCCTTGCAGATGAATGTGCTATAGAATAATCATCTTGTACATTGTAAATACTTGTCACTTGAATTGATTTAATAAAACACTAGTTGGCCAGTAGCCATGCAGGAAGTATAGGCAGGTTGGGTAGATTGAGAGTGTGGGGCAGGATAAGGGCAGAGTAGAATTTGTTAGCCAGATACAGAGGAAGCAACATGAGAATGTCATACTGAGAAAAGGTACCAAGCCACATGGCTAAATATAGGTAATAATTATGGATTAATTTAAGTATACAAGCTAGTTAGTAAGAAACCTGAGCTACCAGCCAAGCATTTATAATTAATATAAGCCTCTGAGTGATAATTTGGGCTGATGGCTATTTGGGATTTTCTGGCAAAGCAGAAACTTCTGCTTACAGAATACAGTCCTTACAGAAGAATATGGTTCTTATAGGTGAACAGATAAAAAGCGTTTACGAGGCTTGACACACTCTTATTATAGTGATAATCAGAGTTTGCATTCTTCACTTGAAGCCAACACCATAATAGGCACTGTACATTTTGAGTAGTGTATCTTGATTAAGCTTCATGCCAGTTCTGTAAGGTAGACATTATTTCACTCTCCATTTAAAGATATGAAAGTTAGGAAATAACATAAAACAATAGGGATGACCTTCTTGTTTCTGATAATATGTCCAATATCTTTTTCTTATCATAAAAGTGAGAAATAGCCCAGGCTTACATCAGCATTTTGATTTTTCAAAATCAATAACACTCCAGAGTCGAGAAATTGAGCTAGACAGATCTGTTTTTAGCTTTGTTTTATTTGTAAAGTGCCTGATATTAGTAGAAGTCCTTATTCTTGATTTAAGCCTACCCCTATCTGAGGCTTCATGGGAAAAGTTCATTATCAGAGTTTTGTACATTTGGCTTCACCCTCCTCTTTTCCATTTGGTAAGTGCCATGTCACAAAATTTCTGAATAGATAACTCAGTTGCTATTAACGTGTCATTTTTAGACCTTCAAAATGTAACAGGGGCTCAGAATAATAAGGCAAATTTTCTCAATTTGTGTTTTTGAGCGATTCTGCATTAAATGGAGCATAGTAGAAATAATGACAATATATTGTGTTCTGTTTAGTCAACAGACATTATAATGGTGTTTGTCGAGTATAAAAGCAATCCTTGGAATTGTTCCAAGCATGGAACAAGATTCCTTCTTTTCTTCCTTCCTTCCTTTCTTTCTTTTTTGTGAGTCTCTGCCACAGGAGAAAGCTTCTCTAATATTGACTGTGTAAAGCACTGACCTAGTGAGAGAATAGAGAGAATGGGGGAGCAGAGCACATAATTGCATTCAGAACTGTGACATGTTGAAGAAGGGTGGAGGAGTACAATGAATAGGCAAGTGAGCTGACTAAAGGATGTGCCAAAAGTCAAATCATGCTGGAAACAATATTAAATTAAAATTCATGTTGTAGAAAGAAATTTATTATTGATGTGCTTGTAAATAAAGGAGTCAGGTTTTGGCCAGATCCATCTTGTGAGGAGTTGGCAGAGGAATAGAGGGTATATCCTAGGTAGGAGTAATCTATGTTAGAGATACTGAAGGTTTGATCCCAAGTAAGAGTGCCTAACTGGAGAGAAATGATGCAAAAATCAAGATAACAGTTTGTCAGGTATTGATGGAGTGAGATGTTTTTCCGTCCTGTTTTCTTGTGTCCTGCAGTTGCTTATCCCCAAATAAAAATAAAAATGCTTATATTAATTATAAACTGTTTGGTCTATGGCTCAGGTTTATTACTAACTAGATTTTTCATCTTAAATTAACACACTTCTATGAATCTACATATTGTCCCTTGTCTCATGGCTTTACCTGTGTTCCATTGCATTTTGCTCCCCTGCTGGCTTGCAGCATCTTCCATACTCTACCTTTCTTCTCCCTGTATCTCTGCTTGGACTCCCTGCCTAGCTATATCTAGTCTTGGCATAAGCCAAAGCAACTTATATATTAAACAATGATAGAAACATATATTCACATTGTACAGAAAGATATCCCATATCATATAGCTTGTTTTTTTTTCCATTTTTTTTCTTAAGTGGTCTGGTATTTTAGTTCACAGAATGATGCCATCTACATTCAAGGTATGTCTACTTTCTTCAGTTAAACCTCTTTGAACTCACCCTCACAGATACAGTTATAGCTATGTCTCCTAAGTGATTTTAATGGGCGTTACCGTCATGGGTGAGGAGATGGTATTGAACTTTTACAAGCCTTATGCCTAGATTTTTAACTATTGACCTCTTTTTTTATCTGATGCTAGGGCTTTCATGATTCTCTTTATCTATTCATATTTAGACTTTTGAGATTGTCTTTAATCTCTGATATGCCACCTTTCTGCTAAACATGTTAGTATCTCCATGATGCCATTAAAGGTCTCTACAGACTCATCCCAGTTGATCTCTCTAGGCTACAATTAGTAGACCATATTCAACATCATACTCAAATATCAAACATTTTGAGGAAAAAAGGTATTCAGACAGGATACTTTTGTTGGAAAATATTGGAAAAAGAACAGGACTACATATTTGAGTAACTTAAATGGACAGTAAGAATAAAAAAAGAACTATTTGAATCTTTGAGCTTATTTATAGGAAAAAGATAAGTGATAGGAAGGAGTGGACAAATCTACTGGGACCAGAAAAATGGGTAGGGATGAAGAGAATGAGATAAGGCATGGCAATAGAAGAATACAAGATAATAGAATGCAATGTTCTGGAATCTCAGTAGGGAAATCTTCACTTTGTGAGCAGTAATCTAATTTTAGATGTGCATATTGAGTGATGATGAAGATATATTATCTATTTTATGTGCATAGGTATTTTACATGCACATATGTATATGTACCTCATTTGTAACTGTTACCTACACAAACCAGAAGAGTATGTAGTATTTCTTTGGATTGGAATTAGAGATGGTTATGAGCCATTATATGGTTGTATGCGGTAGGACTATTTTTTGCAAATAAAGGAGCTGTTTTGGCCTATGTGGAGCACTGTAAAAGTAAGTGCAAGAATCAGAGTAGAGACAGGTAGGGCAGAGTTAGTCAGTTTTTATCCAACCCTCAAAAAAGAGCCATGTAAGGAATCTAGGTAAGCCATGGGCCAGGCATGTGGCAGGTAGATTATTAGAAATGGGTTAAATTAAGATAAAAAGCTAGCTAATAATGTGCTTGATACATATGCCAAACAGTATAAAATTAATATAAGTGTCAGATTCATTTCTTTGGGGGATAAAAGTTACCATGGGCAAGGTCCAAACTTTTGGCCTAAATAGGCCCAAAAACATTTTACAACAGATAGAGTCCCTTGGTGGGCCAAACACCCACATAAAGCCTAAAAAAGTTTAAAAGATTTTAAGAAACATTCTAAACCATTAAAAGAAAGCCAAAAATGACTTTCTAAATTACATATCTAAATTAATTTATAATACATAGATGACACAACATTCAGGCTAAAATTTTAAAATGATGCTCATTCGCTACAAACAACTTAAACCCATACGTCTCACAAAAAACTTAATATAAACAACAAACTACATATGGCTAATTTAAAGTTTTTGCTTATACTAAACAACAACAACAAAAAAGAGTCAAAAATAGTTTTTTTGGTAAAAGCAATTCCGAGTCTGCAGTTTGCTGGCAGGAACAGAGATGCAGTGGGCACCTCTGCTATTTTGAAAAACAGCCAAAAGGGGCAGAGTCAGCAATCACAGTGATATTAGCATTTTAAAAAGCTCTTCTAGTTAAAAAATTCTCAATAAATCTAGTTAAAGATTCTCAATAAAACTGATTTAGACTCACAAAACCTCTAAACGAGGTACAATGTGTGTAAAATATGCATAGGCTTCAGAGAGAAGAAAAAAGGGTAAAGAAAGCCCTTAAAAAAGAGAAATAGGAGTAAAGACTAAAAAGATGACTTAAAGATGGCAGATAAACAAAGAATCTGGATTATGGCTATTGTGTTTACTTTAGAAAGACAATTGATTGCTAAGGCTGCTAAGTTAAACAAATACATATATTTTAAAGATATCTTGAGTTTGAAATCTGTTTATAAGAATATGTTACTTGGGAAAAGAGTTTCTGCTTTTGTCTCCACAAAAAATCAAAACCTCTAAATTAGTTCCAGACAAATGTAGCTTCATTTGCCATGGCCACCTGAAAATTCTCTAATAGAAAGATCAGCTTCCAAGATACTAGTTAAGATGACCCAGCCTCAAGACCCCATAAGATTGCCAATGCCCCTTAGTCAGCAAGAAATAATAAAAAAACTACATCCAATTTCCTAAAAATATTGCTTACTAATGTTTGTTTTCATTATAAATGGTTAATGGTCATAGTCAATCTCTTTCAAAAAAGGGGGGAGAATATGATCTAAGAAAGATTAAAAAAGTTAGATAAATTTTGGTTTATTAATACAAACTTAAAGTCAATTTCATTATGCTATATATATTTTTCTACTCTTGATTAAAGTATGATGCTTATATAATTCCTTTAAAATTATAAAGTGTAATTAAAAATATAGATTAATAGTCATCTATGATAACCAATGTTAGTTAGGTTTTTGTAAGTATGCAAAGATATATTTCAACTATATAAATAGTCTTCAAACACTTCAAAGACATACAAAATATAGCATTTGAAATATTTTAAAAACTTAGACTTTTCTAGACAGTGAGGCAGGTCTACTTCTGGCAACACCAATATATATATATATTTTAAAAAATAGACATTAGACTTCCGGGACCCAGTGCTGGCTGCAGAATCCCAGAGCTCTCTGGAGCAGGGGCAGGTAAACTCTGTCCCTGACCACATACACAGCTCCTGCTGAGGGAATTTGCACGGCTCCCACCATGACCTCGAACTGAGCGAATCAACAACTGCAGGGGTCTCTGAAAGACAGAATCAGACCGTGACCAGAAAGGTGACAGGAGGCATACAAACCCAAGTGCCACAACTGACCAGGACCCATCTAATCGTGAACCACTGAAGCCATGGGCAAACGTCAGTGCAAAAAATTACATAATACTACAAAGGACAACATGGTAACTCCAGAAGAGATTGGCGATCCTACAAACACAAGGCCTAAACTGACCAATGAAGAGGAAACAGAAGGAAGCAACACCAAAAATTCCTTTTTGATGTTCATTGAAGCTCTCAAAGAAGATATGAAAAAAAGCCTTAAAGAAATAGAAGAAAATACAAACAAAAAATTGGAAGAGATGAACAAATCTATGAAAGAAGCATGCCAGGAACTAAAAGCTGAAATAAAAGCTGAAATAAAAGCTGAAATAAAAGCTGAAATAGAAGAAATAAAAAAGGTGCAAAATGAGGCAAAAATGGAAATAGAAAACCTGAAGAAAAAAGCTGGAACTACAGATACAAGCATAACAAACAGAGTTCAAGAGATGGAAGATAGAATCTCTGAAGTGGAAGACTCAGTAGCTCAAATAGATGTATCAGTCAAAGAAAATAGTAA
>PVIH01012533.1:0-63047 GCA_004025045.1 Sigmodon hispidus
TCTTTGTTACTTCCTGCTGACACAAGGACAGAGAGGTTTTTAGCTCATCTTGCTGGCAGAATGAAGGTTTTGGATCATAGGGCCATGGAAGTTTGTTTCCTGGAGCTAGGAAAAAAATATGAGTTAGTGATAGAACTTTGGGAGTGACTAAGCAGAAAGGAGTTTGTAAGTAAACCTTGAGTTAGCTGGGTGTGTGAATGGTTCTTTTCTTTTGCTAAGGGATTCTATTGTCTGCAGTGATAGAGCTTTGGGAGTGACAGGCTAAGGGGAAGGAAGGGAAGGAAGAAAGTTGGGAATAAACCTTGAGTTAGCTGCTTTGTGTGAATGGTTATTTTCTTCTGCTATGGGATTCTATTGTCTGCTGCCTGCATGTTAATGTCTGTGGATCCTTGCTAGGCCTGGGAAAGGGAAAGGATTAAAGAGTCTCCTATTTTGCCTACCTGGACTCCAGCAGGGGTTGGGGAATGGTCTTTGTTTTACCTGAGAGGCATCTTCAGGGAGGGGCTGCTTTAACTGCAGAGCTGAATGCCCCTTTGTTTACCTTGAATTCCAAGCAGACTGCCTGGAGCCCTCTGTTTACCACCTTGGCTTCTGCTCTTGCAGGCTGCAAAGGAAGTTCAGAGCTGTTTTTTAAGATTTTGGGTTTATCTGGCTATTTTGAGGAGGGGGGATAAAAGATTTAAAATTAAACAAATGAATCTAATGTGGGAAAAGTTTAGCAGCTGTAGTAGTTGTCAGAATTACTCTATATGGTCCCATCCACTTTGGAGTGAGGGGAGAAGACAGGTGATGGAGGAGGGGAGGAAGCAGATTGTCAGGAAGGTAGAACTTACAGGCTGATTGGACAGTAAAAGGAGCAGAGGAATGGTTGGATCAGCTGGAGAGTCTGGGTTTAGGCAAAAGTGATCAGTAAATGAAATGAAAGCTCCCAGTTTTGCTAAGAAATCTCTTCCCATCAAAGCTGTTGGACAACTTGGCATAACTAAAAATGACTGAGTAATAGGAATTCCTCTAAAAATGCAGTTAAGCGGCAGTGTCTGCTGAGGTTGCATGGATTTGCCTCCTACCCCAACAATCGTAAGGCCTGAAAGAAAGGGTGCACCCCAATACTCCTGCAGAACTGAGAACGCTGCTCCAGTGTCCACCAGGAAAAAAATGGTCCGACCAGAAACTTCAATATCCATCCGAGGCTCTCTCTGCGTGATAACATTTGCCGGACCAAGAGGGCCTGGGCACCATCATTCATCCTCAGCCAGTCCCAGGATATTATGCACCTCATCCAAGCTTATTGTGTCCCCACCCTTTGATGCAGGGCCACAGCTGCCTGGCCAGTGGTGTCTATAGCACTTAGGACATGACCTGGATGGCCTCCGCGGTGGATCTGGACATGAGCGACAAAAATGGCCTATGCGACCACAGCGGAAACAAGCACCAGAGTGCTTTTCCGAATGCTTCTGTCTGCTCATCCTGGGAGGCAGTGGTGGCGGGGCTAGCCTGATGGCCTCCGCCAGCAGGAGGTATTTCTCCTGCCTAATCCTCTCATCTCTCCTGTGATACACCTTGAATGCAAGCGCCAAAATGTCTGCTTGGGAGTTAGAGGGCCCCTCTCAAGTGATCTAAGCTTGGCCTTTATGTCTCGGTAGCTTTGATTAAAGAAATGGGTCATAAGAAGCTGTCTTCCCTCAGTGCTCTCTGGATGTAAATTTGTGAACTGCAAGAGCGCATTTGTAAGGCGCTCTAGAAACTGGGATGGATTTCCACCAATGTTAGTTTTTTGCATGTGGCGAGTGAATAGAATCTCAACACTGGAAGTACCACACTAGAGTTTATTACAGCAGGGAGCAGAGATGGGGCAAAAGGGGACAGAGAGAAAAGAGAGAAAAACTGGGGCTTGTGTGAGCTCTTTCATTAAAAGGGTGGGCGGGCCCATGTTTGCATCGCCACACCCAGAGAGATGATTGACATTCCAGTTAAATGCAAGTTTTGGAAATCCTTACATAGGTAGCATCCACATAGTAAAAATGGCAATGTAACCAAACATAATCTACAGATTCAATGAAACTGCCATCAAAATCCCAACACAATTTTTTACAGACCTTGAAAGAGCTCAACTTCATTTGGAAAAACAGGAAAGCCAGAATTGCCAAAACAATTTTGCTAAACAAAAGAACCTCTGGAGGAATCACCATCCCCAACTTTAAGTTATACTATAGAGCTACAGTAAAAAAAAAAAAAAAACCAAACTGCTACTGGCTTAAAACAAACTTGTGGATCTAAAAGGCTCTTGAAAAAGTGTTCAACATCTTTAGCTATCAGAGTAATATTAATCAAAACAACTTTAAGTTACCACCTTACACTTGTCAGAATGACTAATATCAAAAACACTAATGACAGCCTATGCTGGAAAGGTTGTGGAGCAAAGCATACACTCCTCCACTATTGGTGGGAGTGTAAACTTGTTTAGCCACTTTGGAATGCAGTATGGCAATTTCTCAGAAAACTGGGAATCAAGTTCCCCAAGAATCCAGTAATAACACTATTGGGCATATACCCTAAAGATGTATATCTGCACCTCAAAAGTATTAGCTCAACTATGTTCATAGTAGCGTTATTCATAATTGCAAGAACCTGGAAACAACCTAGATGCCCCTCAACTTAAGAATGGATTAACAAATTATGGTACAACTACAAAATGAAGTACTACTCAGCAGTAAGAAAAAATGATATTCTAAAATAAACAGGCAAGTGGATTGATTTGGAGAATATCCTTAGTAAGCAAGCTATCACAAACTTAGAAAGGAAAGCAGGGAATGTACTCATTCATTGTTGGACTTCGAACAAAAAAACAAAAAACACCCAAGCTGCAAACCACAACCACTAAACAGCTTGGCATCTGAAGCACATTGGAGCCCATTCCCTGCAGAAGAACACCTATCCTAGTCTTGATATTAGGATTAAGAAATCATGCTTGCCTGGAGTAAATGCTGAACTAATCTACCTAGGAACCTCTTCCCCATTTTTGGGAGGGTTGCGGGGACGAGGAGAAGAGGGAGTGACAAGAAGGGATCTTGAGGGTTATGGGAGTTTGATTCAGGGGACACATGGAAAAAAAATGAGAGTTTATTCTATAAAAGTAAAAAAATGAAATAAAAATAAAATTGCTCAACATCTTTTGTCATCAAAGCAATGTAAATTAAACCAACTTTGACATACTAGCTTAAAAAAAATACAGGGTAATAGTCATCTATAATATTAAAATTTATCATCATGTTTGTTAGATTTTCTAGATATACAAAGATATATTTCAGTTAGATAGGTAATCTCCAGTCATTTGAAGAACTACAGAATATAACACTTTGAATGGTTTAATAACTTAATGTCTTCTTAACAGTAAGATATGTCTTTTCCTAGCAGTATTTATATCATCCAGAAAAGATGATAAGCATCAAATAAACTCTATATGGAGTCTATTTTCTTTATTACAAAATATAGCCTTTTTGCCAAAAAAAAAAATTACCCTTGCCAAAATTGCTAATGGTTAGTATCAATCTAGACCAGCAGGAACAAGTAAAAGTAACTGCTGAAATTGACTACTATAGGGTACGACAGTCTGTCAGACATACTAGCCAGAGCTGGATGCACTAAAGTTGCCGAGGAACTATAGGTGGCTTTCCAGATGGCTTGAGGTCTCTGTTGTGAGGAAATATTTCATCCTTATGTAGTCTTTGATGGAATTGAATGGTATAATTTTAGTAATTGTTTTCCTTAGTTATGATGGAAGATAACTTAGATAGAATACTTTAAACTTACAAACACAAGATGGATAATATTTTTTCTAATATTATCAAATACAAATGAGTTAGATATAGTAACTGTAATTCTTAACTGATTTTTGGTGTACCTATCTTATTATGTTAATGTTTAATTCTTTCATTTTAATTGGACAAAAAGAAAAAATGCTCTAAAACTACATTTTTGTACACTAGCCAGTCAAGAAGTATGGGTGGAACAATCAAAGTAAGGAAGGAAAAAGAAAAGCAGAGTGAGACAGACGCTGGAAAGGTGCTCTTGAAACAAGACGCTACAGACCAGACAAGCCACAGGCCATGTGACAATGCATAAATAAATAAATATGGGTTAATTTAAATGTAAGAGCTAGCTAGCAATGAGCCTGAGCCATAAGCAGGACAGAGAAACTGATTACAGTAATAAGATACTGTGTACGGTGCATAATATAATTGAAAATAAATTATGCTAAACAAATATCATGTCTGAGGTCGGCTGCTTTGAAGTGGTGGTCAAAGACTGGCAACTTGGTTGAAGAAACTTCTTTTTAAGGAGCATATTTATTCATGAGCTTTAAAGATAAGAATTGTTAATAAGCTCACATAATAGTCTCTGTTAGACTTGTAAATTAAATAGCTATCAACAAATTAACATTTTTTAATATCAAACTATATTTAATAATATTAATGAAAATGAGAAATTCAGTTAACTATTGTCATTTGCTTCTACTAAAGTTAAGATTCAGTGAATAACATATTTAGAATATATGCATTAAAATTAATGTTACATTTTCTTTTTATGGGCTTCTATCATGTTCATAAGGTTAGTTTTAAGGTTGTTTTCCTCTGCTTCATCTGCATTGGAATGTTCAGGTCTTGCTGTTGTAGTATCTCTAGTTTATGGAATTACAATGTTGTTCTTCATGCTACTGAATGTATTCTTAAAATGACTTCTACCCATTTCTTCCTCAGATGCCTACAGGTAGATCCTGTGTCTCCAGGGTTTCCACTTCATCCAGTCTGTCCTTCTGGATCTTTCCTGATAGCCAAGGATCTTGATTGCTTCAGCTGAGGTGTGTGGTTCCTGTGGACTCTGGTGCCTTGGGGATGTTAGGCACTGGGGTTGGGTAGGAGGATATGGCTGCCTTGTCTCTAGGACTGAGATGGGTTGGGAAAGACACAATATGTGACCCACCTAGGCAAGAGCCCTAGGTAGACCAGCTGAGAGCTCAAGGTCTTACCTGTGGTTCCAAATAGCTGCACCTGGCAGGTGTGGTTCCCTTGGACTTTGGTGCCTTGAGGATTTTAGGCCCAAGGTCAAGGGAGGGTGCTGCTGGGTTTGTGGAACTGACACAGGTGTGGGAGAGTAGCCAACTATGTGTTCCTTGGGCCGAGGGCTAGAAAACTAGGCAACTAAGAAATTGGTACAAGTAATAAATTCTAGTGAAATATTAATATTTTCTCAATGTGTTTGATATCATCATGACAAAAATAAGACTGTGTGAGAGGTGTGTATGAGGAAACTTGTTTCTGCCCATGTTTGTGTTGGTTTAACTTCAGTTTTTTTCCTATGGAAAACATAAAGGCAGCTTTAATTGTATTACATAGAGAATATTTCTAAAAACAATGTCCATTAGAGAAAGAATAATAATATCTGATGGTAGTGATAGGTGTTGAAGTAATGAATTTCCCAAGTGGAAAACTATATTCTTAACTATCATTTTTTTTCCCTCAGAATTCTATTATACTGCAAAAAATAAAAATCAATACACTCTGGAAAAAGCAAATGACTGTTAAGTAATTTTTAAGAATAATACATGACATTAGTATTTAAAATATTAGATAAATAACAAGAAGAAATAATTTGAAATACTATTTTTTAAATATTCTGCATTCCATACTACAGTTTCCTTTTTTTTTATAATTAAGTTTGTAGCAAATTAAGAGCTCTTCTTTTTAAAGTTTATGCTGCAATAGAGTAAACTTTGAAAGTTTAGCAGAAAGCACATATTATTGAACATCCAAATAATTTAGGAGAATCACTTCTGTCTACATAGAACTGTTTATGTGTATATTTCATAAATAGATTTCCTCATTCAGAAAAGCCACAAAAAATGATAAAATTTTTACTTTGAGAAAAGCATTGTGATCACTGTTTCTTAGTTGGAAACAGTATAGGCCATACAAGATTGCAACCATTGGGAGACCAAAAAAAGGAAGGATATATATGGATTTAAAAAATGAGACTTTATTCATAAAAAAGGAAAAAAGAATTATAAAAAAGAAAATTTAAATAAATGCATGATAAAATTTTATCTATGTTAAAAAAATTTGTTGAGACACACTGAACAAGGTGTTTGAGAGTGGGAGATTATATTCTTGGAAGCTGGACATACAGAAATTAATATAAATTAGAAAAAATGGCACTGTATGATTTTGAGTAACAGTGAAAACAGAAGGATGCAAGAGAACTTCAAAAGTTTTAAGGATGAATGGGTGCAGCTTCACACACCTGCTGAATGGTTGTACTTTCTACTTAAAAAATGAAAAATAAGCAAACATTTTTAAATGAATTCAGTTTTGTTTTGCTTTCAAAAATGCTCCTGTGAAGGGACATAAGGATATGGATCTATCTCTATGTTAGGTAGACCACATCTCTAAGTGAGAGAAACTGTAAATAAAATAGACTTGAATGTGGCTCAACTACAACCTCTTTGCTTCTAGGTTCATTTTTGTACTTTTTCAAGGGCAAAGTGCTTATTTCAGCCAAGTCAACCAGTTCAATGTCAACAAACTTCTATAGACTAGTGACAAAATCTGTTCATTAGACAAAGAAAATACTGACTTCACTTAAGCCCTTGATCTTCTTGGACCTGACTGTGAGCTGAGTAATAGCAGACCTTTTCAGAGAATTTATATAGGGAAGGAAAGAGACTATCATAAAATATTGATGTCTGAAGTCACAATGTTGTGAATAGTAGAACTCTGGCGTCAGACCTAACACTCTGTAGTGTTTCTCTTCCTAACCTTGGGACTTCTACAGTTTACTTAGAATCCACTTTGCAAAAATAATCAGTCATCACCATCAAAATAATATTATCTATTATCTATTTGAAAGGTTCTGTTCCTATGGGGATTCTTTAATTATGTATTTATTTAAAATTTTCATCTGTATGAACCATTTTAAATAATTTGAACTGCTGCTAATTCACAGTCAAGAACAGCTCAATATTCTTTTTGTCATGGCAAAATTTCTGCCATTTTAGCCTCCTGCTAACTTTATCAAAGACTTAACATTCACATTATATATTCTTACATTCTTATCCACTAAATTACATCATATTCCATCTCAAAGCTCTCTCTCAAAGAAGTTTTGTTGGCCAGGCGAGCAAAAGGGACATATCACATTACTTTCAAAGGACCAACTTCCTCCACCTTTCTGAAGCATCTATATCATGAGAACAGGCATGCATATATAATGAGACCTTCCACAAGAGAAAAAAAAGTTTCAAAATCGTTAAATGTGCCTTTAAAATAAAGATAATGTTCAGTCTATACCTAAGCAAAACATCTCTCCTCTTCAACACAGGTGTTAACATTTAGTGCATCTCAACCACTGAGGAAGACCAAAGGTCAAATCCTCTTAAGCATTCACACTTAGATTTTCATGTGGATTGCAGGAGGAAATGAAATAAAATTCTTCCTACTATCAGCTGCAGTAATATGTTAAAATATGCTGTGCTTTTCAAACCAACTGCTTAATTCTTCCCCAGCCCAGGTCTCTGGACACTGGTGTCTATTTCCTACCTGGATAAAGAAATTCTTATCCTCTGTATAGTTATTGTTAACTCTTCCACATTTTAAATTCTTTTTACTGTGTTTGTTTTTTGATAAATACAAAATAAAGAAGGAAGAAAAAAAAAAACAACAACAAAAAAAAAAGAAACCAAATCTGATTTTTATATTTTACAGCTACCTTAAAAATATATTTACTCTATAGTGTTTTTGTGTTTGGTTGTAACATCTGCTTGGCCCCACACAAGCTAGGAAACTCCTTCTGCCCTACTTTCCCAAACCCATCCCACTGAGGAAAGGTTTAAAGAAATGACACCAGAATCCCAGTTCCACATTTCTGACAGCTGATGCATCTCACCTTTCTAACATGACCAGTTCACCCAAGTGCCTTTTCAGGGCCTTGGTTTGTAACCATACTTGGCACAGCCCTGGCTCTTCTTTAGTATGTCAGCACCACTCATTTAGGGTCTATAAAACCTCCCTGTCTTTATCTGCATTGTGCAATTTCTCCTGTTATGTTTTTTGGAACCAGTGAAGCAGTCAGGAGTGACACCAAATAAAAATGCATTTATCTGTTCTAATGTAGTTGAATTTGACTTTTTGCATCAACAGAAAGATGTTTCTGTTAGTTTGTTTTGGCTTAATTTCAAGAAAGCTTTATTTATTTATTTGTTTACTTACATACTTATTTATTTGTGTGTCTGTTTGCATGTTTGTTTGTTTCTTATTTAACTAGGCTAAAAATACAACCTGTAGTGTGCTTAGCTGTATGATATATGCACTAAGAAGAAAGATAAGAAGGAATCGTTGTTAAGTAACAAAAAAACCCCTCAGTTTTTGTCTTTTTGTTAAAATTATATTAAAAGTGTGTCTTAAGTACTATTTCTATGTCCTAATTTTATTGTTTTGTTTTTGATTTTTCAAGACAGAGTTTCTCTATGTAGCCCTAGTTGTCCTGGAACTCACTCTCTAGATAGGCTAGCCTCAAACTCACAGAGATCCAAGTGCCTCTGCCTTCCCAGTGCTTGCTAGGATGAAGTGCACCACCACACCTTCTTAGCATATGTATGTATATATGTATATGTGTGTGTGTATAATTTCATTACCCACATACATACACACAATATATTTGACCACATTAGTGTTAATAAGATCTTTCTTTTAGCTGAAGGGTATCTAGATATTTACATATCTTAAGAGGAATATCAGTAATTTGATAATTTTGACATCATCATTATTTCAGTTTTTATAGGAAAGGAGTTGTGTGAGTTACCATTTTGCAGAGAAGCAGCTTAGCAGGAAGGTGAACAACTCTTAATTGCTTCCAGGAATATCTGAAACTGACCATATTTACTAGGTCCATCCCTTCCAGGTAAGGCAATATTCAAGAGTCTCTTTGGTCAGAAGGACCTGAGGGGCTGCAGAAAAGATATTAGACAAATATAGATGCAAAGAAGACTGAGAATTAATGTCCTCAAAGATAACTCTGAGATCAAAACAGCTTCCTAGAAGAAGAAAAAAAAAAAAAAAACAAAAAAGCAGGAGAGTATCTGGGAAGAGGTGTAAACCAGAGTCCCATAGAAAAAAACTTTCCAACCAGTTTAGCTGCTTATGAGCTATGCATTGTGCTCCAAGTCCCAAGCTTTGGAGGTTGTTATCCATAATGGTGTGGGCTCTGACCTTATATGTAACCCATCATTTATATTAAAAATACAAATATTTTATATTTACAAAATATAAATATTAATATAATATTAATAAAAATATAAAATATTGAAAGTAACCCCAATAAAATGCCTTGGTTCCCTAAATTGGACTTTGGTGGATTGATACTTTGGTCTGTCATGGGTTTCATATCTAGGATCTATCCAGTAATGCATTTATAAATTTCTTTTTATGGAGCTTCACTGGGAATGGAATGGAATGTTTCAATCTCTCAGTAAACAGTTACTATTTTGTTACACAATATAATTCCATCATAGATTATACATCATTAGACAAATTGTATTCTTTAAAAAATGCCATATTCTAAGTGAATAGTCACACTCAATTTGCATTACCATTTACAAATTCTTTTCCTGTTTATAAAAAACAAATTTCACATGTCTATGAAATTTATCAATTAATATTGCACTATTTAAAAAAGATAGCAAATACTTTATCAGCACACCTTTATCCTGTCCACCATTTGATTTATCAGATAATGATTGATCGATAATTTGTGCTATGTGGAACTTGTAGTAGGCACACATTTTAAAATTCAACCTATTTCAATTGTAATATTTCTGAACAGATTAGAGTAATGTAACCTGAAAAAAAATCACCAAGAAAATGTTAGATCAATTAAATTTTGTTTGATAACCAAATATTACTTAATATGCTAGTTGTTTTTGTCCTGATAACTATATAAACCTGTTTAGTTCCAGTCAGAATGTTTCAGACTTGACTTTTGAATTTGACCTGTTTGGCAGCTGTTCTTGTCAGTCTGTGAAATAACTCACCCATTGCCTGTGTCTCACTGGGGTGTGTGTGGGAGGTCCCATGGTTTCTTTCCAGCTGTTACTTAGGCTAAGATAATGTTTACGGTTCTGTATAACTCCCAGCATGCAGTCTGCTCCTGACAGCCTCAATAAAATTCCATTAAAGCAAAATGAATTAAAAGTTGGTGTTTAAAAAAAAGTTTATAGAAAGAAATAATTAAGAACTTTTTTTTTTGAATTGGCTTATGCTTTAGTTTCATCTTGAGCAAACCTGTCACCTTGCAAGATAAAATAGCATGGGTAGCTTTGCAATAACCGATCTTACCTTTTGCTTCTCTGAGAAAACTCTTAAAAGTGTTAGAAGGGCTTCTACAGAAATATCTGGAGCTTAAGAGGCAGCAGCAGCTGTTCAGTACGATAACAGCAGCAGCCTTCTTGGTGGCAGTCTAAACCCTAAAATCCCCAAATACACCCCAGTCCTAGAATCAAAGGAGAAAAAAAATTGAAAAGATTGTGTTAAGCTACTACTGTTTTTCAAACTTTTTAAAAGGAATAATATCTGCAAATGAGCTATATCGATGCATATGTGTATGCAAGGGTACGCACGTTCTCACACAAAAGGCTTACAAACACAAAAGATGAAGAATAAGATGACATTTAAGTATTCCAAATGCAAAAGAGACAGACTATTTGGAAAAAGGGACAAAGAGGGTATAACTGAATTAATGGGAGTAATTTTTGATACTAAAGCCAATAAAAAAGCAGCAGCAATATTCTTGCATATATTCTGAATACATATTGCCAAGATATATTAATAGTCACACTTTCCAATCACTAAGTTAACATATCTATTTTATGTTCTTTGCCTCTACTAAATATGCAGGGGAGTTGTGTGGGTTTGTATCTTAGCTCAATACCTTACCAACTTTCTTTTTCTTTAGCTCATTATCTGACATCAAAGCAAAGGTAATTGTACATCCATTCTCAATGTAAAAATAATACGAATGTCCTAACAAAGATTCATATCTATTAGTTACTACTATCCATATCTAAGTTTTATCGAGCTCTACATATCAGGATGTCATCAACTTCAATAGTGTCATCAACACATAAGTAACTAAAAATTGCATTTGTTTTTCTAATTCACAGACACAATAATTGCATTTACTATGCTATCTATTGAACTATTTAAATTTTTTTGACAGGGAGAAATATCTAGTTTTCAGAAAAGTTGATAATATTTTTTAATTTTTTCATCTATATCTTGAAATTCATATACATAAAACTAAATTTATTATTTCTTATTAAGTAAATATGGTCATAGGATAACTCTATTGTAATTAATTATAAAAATAATTATAGCAAAATTGAACTTCAAGTAGTTTTTTTAACTTGGACATATATTTTTTGTAGGAAATCCAGGTGAGCCATTGGCCGGGTCACATGGCAGATAGAATACTAGAAATGGGTTGAATTAAGATGAAAGAGCTAGCTAGCAATGTGCCTGACACATAGGCCAAACAGTATAAAATTAATATAAGCATTTGTTTTATTTCTTTGGGGAAAAAAAGCTACTGCAGGCAAGGACCTAATCTATGGCCCAAACAGGTCCAGACATCTCTTACAACATATGGCATCCCAACATGGGCCGAACACCCCCAGAAAGCCTAACAAAGTTTAAAAAGCTTAAAAAAGTGTTCTAGACCACTGAAACAGAGCCAAAAGTGGCTTTCTGAACTTTGTATCTAAATTGGTTTATGGTACAGAGACAGTGTGGTGTTCAGGTTGGAATTTAAAAATGGCACACCTTCAGAGCAGGCTGCTTAAACCCATATGTCTTGTGGAAGACTTCGTATAAACAACAAATGACTGATTTACGGTTTGGCTCATACTGAACAGAAAGGAAACAGTCAAAAAACAGTTTTTCTGGTAGCAGTATTTACTGAGTCTGCTCTGTTTGCTGTCAGCAATCAGAGATGCAGTGGGCACCACCATAAAAAAGTGTTCTAGACCACTGAAACAGAGCCAAAAGTGACAGAGTCAGCAATTGCAGTAATAGAAGGATTTTAAAAACCTCTTCTGGTCAGAAAATGATTAAGCATTCTCAATATAACCGATATAGACTCCCGAAACCTCTAAACAGAGTACAAAGTGTGTAAAATATGGATAGGCTTCAGAGAGAAGAAAAAAAGGGTAAAGAAAGCCCTTAAAAAGACAAATAGGAATAAAGATATAAAAGGCCATATAATGATGGCAAATAAACAAAGAGTCTGGATTATGGTTATTGTATTTTACTTTAATTTTTTAACTTTTAATGAGCTAACTTCAGAAAGATGGTTGATTGCTAAGGCTGCTAAGTTGGACAAACATATATATTTGCAAGATATCTTGACTTTGAAATCTGTTTATAAGAATATGTTGCTTGGGAAAAGAGTTTCTGTTTTTGTATTCACAAAAGATAAAACCTGTTGATTGGTTCCAGGAAAATGTGGTTTCATTTGCCAAGGCCACCTGAAAATTCTCTGATGGGAAGATCAGCTTCCAAGATTCCAGTTGAGAAGATCTAGCCTCAAGACCCCATGAGATTGCCAGCATTCTTGATCAGCAGGAAGTAGTAAAAGAAAGAAAGCTATGCCCAAGTTTCCCCAAAATATTACTTATTAATGTTTGTTTTCATTATAAATGGTTAATTGTCATAGTCAATCTCTTTAAAAAAGGAGGGAGGAGAATATGATATAGTAATGATTTTAAAAAGATAGATGTGTTTTGGTTTATTCATACAAACTTAAGATCAATTTGGTTATACTGTATGTATTTTTCTACTTTTGATTAAGGTATGATGCTTATGTGATTCATTTCAAATTGTAATGTGTAATTGAGAATTGCAGATTAATAGTCATGTAAAATAACCAAATTTACATTCATATTAGTTAGGTTTTTTAGGTTATTGCAACTATAAATGTTATATTTCAATTAGATAGGTAGTCTTCAAATACTTCAAAGATACGCAGAATATCACAATTAAAATATTTTAAAACTTTAGACTTTTCTGGACAGTGAGACAGGTCTTCTCATGGCAGCACCAATGTATTTCAGGAAAACTATGGGCATTGAAGAAACTTCATGTGGAATTTACTTTGTGGCAAGTTTGCCACTGGACAAGAAACTGTTCTGGTACTGACTGCTTGATAGTATGCTATATAAACTGGACATGCAGGTTCCATAGAAAAGTGATCTCTGAACCTTGACAGAACAAACTGAGATGGTCCTTCAGGTTTATGCTTTGCAGAAAAAAAAAAAATTACCAGGCATCATTCTGGACACAAGGAGAAGCGACTGATGGACTGTGCCAGATTTATTGCATCACTGAAAGGTATGCCAGTGACTTTGGGCCTATAGACTGAAGATGATGCCCAAAATTTACAAAGGAACTTTGGGTGACTGTCCAGGCAGGCAGGTGTCATCTCTGTCATTTTCTAGACTTTGAAAGCTGCTAGCACTTCCTATTTATTTGAGTAATATTATATCCTTCTGTGGTCTTTGATTGGTTGAAGGTTTAATTATTATAGGTATACTTCTTAGTTAGTTTAAAAGGTATATTAGATATGAAACTTTAGACTCAAAGGGTAAGGTAGATAATGGAATATTTTCTTTAATTTTGTGAATACAAATAGACTGGATATTGTGACTGTAATTCTTACTTGGTAGTTGCTTTGTTGTATGTAATTTTACTATATAGTAACTGAAACCTTTTTTAGTAGACAGAAAAGAGGAAGTGTGGTGGGACTGTTCTCTGTAAATAAAAGAGCTGTTTTGGCCTATGTTGAGCATCATAGAAAGTGGGTAGAGGATCATAGAAAGTGGGTAGAGGATCAGAGAAGAGACAGGTAGAAGGAGGGCAGAGTTAGTCAGTCTTCATCTGAACCCCAAGGAAGATCCATGTAAGGAATCCAGGTGAGCCACTGCATAAAATAATAGAAATGGTTTGAATTAAGATGAAAGAGCTAGCTAGTAATTTGCTTGAGGCATAGGCCAAAGATTATAAAATTAATATAAGCATCTGATTAATTTCTTTGGGGGAAAAAGCTACTACGGGCAAGGTCTGAATTTCTGGTCTAAACAGGCCCAGAAATTTTCTACAAAATATAAGTCCTTATGAAAATAATGTAAAAGCAACAGGATCAGAAGTTCTTACTTAGCTAAATAACCATTTCAAAGTCAGAGTGAACAACATAAAGCCTTTATTAAAAATAAATGCAATAAATATTTACTAAAAAATAAACCTGTTAAAATTTCACCTATTGGTATGACTTAGGAGTTAAGAGTTATAATGATATAAACTCATTTACACAGTATGAATACAATCATGAGAGAAGTAAGTCAAACTTCATGGGGCATCTGTGCTGGCTTGGCAGATATTCCTTGAATCCCTTGATGTCTAGGAGTGGTAAAGAAAGTTCCAAAAGCTCATAGTAAATTCATAAAAGTTAAAAAACCTTCTTCTGTATCTTTTGATAACAATTATAGAAGAGAACATTTCCAGAGACTCAATACTATACTCATAATTTTTAATTGTATTTTTTGAGAATTAAGTATAGATTATTTATAAAACTCTACTTTCCAAATCTTTCCAGATCCAATCCAACTTCACTATCTAGACATTTCTTATCCTAATTATTTTTCTTCTTAAACCCATGAGGACTACTATATCATGTAACAATGTTTTTTTTTTTTTTTTTTTTTTTTTTTTTTTTTTTTTTTTTTTTTTTTTTTTTTTTTTTTTTTTTTTTTTTTTTTTTTTTTTTTTTTTTTTTTTTTTTTTTTTTTTTTTTTTTTTTTTTTTTTTTTCTGGATATGTAGCCTTTCATTACAGCATGCTCAAGTTAACAAGTTACATTATTAGAGAAAACTGCTTTGTCTCTCTTAACAGCTAAAACTTCCAATTATTCCTTTGCTAGGGATAGAATTGCATACCTAAATTCCCTCTCCATGTTGGAATTTAGTCATGCTTTGGCTTATAAAAGAGTTTGTATTTGCTGGGATAACTACTGTGACTGCATGCCTACTCGTGCCCTAGGGTGTCAGGAACACAATGCTCTTTGTAGTATTCTACCATTTCTGACTTTAGGACTTCTTCTACCTGCATTTCAGACATTGTTCCTGAGCCTTGGGAGGGGGTAGGTTTTTGAGGCTAAATACTTATGTGGACTCTTATCTTGGTGTTATTGACCAACTACTAATATCCCCCTTTCTAATGAACATTGAGAGACTCATTGTATGCACAACCATCAATCATGAGGACTAAGTTTAACAATTTACTTCTTTAGCAGAATAATAGTTTTTACCTAAAAGTGTATGATCTGTTTAGTTATAGTTTCTTGGCCCAAGAAGAGTGCTGGATATGCAATTCCTCTTGTGTTTCAGAACTTAAATACAATCCGAGACTGTTTGGATAATGTTTATGCTACTATTGTACCAGTGAATGTGTCTTTCCAGGCTGGTCATTAGTATAGCTTACAGGTTCAGAGATGAGTAAGACTGACTTTTTTCACTTATAGTAGTATGCATAACAATTTTCCAGGATATTGAAGGTTTTCCATTATGAGTGAAGAGTCCAAGTCAGTACCAATTTAATTACTTTCACTTTTTGTGACTGAATTATGTAATATTTTCAATATTTAGATCTTACAATCCAATACTAAAAATTGATTACTAATATCTTTATTTTCCTACAGTTATTTAAAACAATGAGACCTAAATGCAAGTAATTCCAAGAGAAATAATCCATTCTTGGCACTAGTTTTCTTGTCTAGTAAAGACATTGTCTAGTAAGGGCTAGGCAACTAGGCCCATGTTATCTAGTAAGGACATCATAACTCCATTATACTATAAAACAACTTTAACTCTTTTTTTTGTGTGTTTTTGCCAAAACACAAATTTATTCATATTCATAACTCTTTTTATTCATGAGAGTACATATTCTATATTATTTTCTTTTTTCTTTAATTATTTTTATATAAATTTAATAGCTTCCATTTATAAACTGCATTACCCTATATTAGTACATAATATAACATTTTCTGCATAGGCAAGCAAAAGATCTCTTTTGTTAAATATATCACAAAATGCCCAAGTTTGCTTCTTTATTCATATGTGGTGCAGAAGTATCCTGAGTGTGATTTGAAACCATTTTTTAAAGTAACCTACTGTGAATGATAATAAATACATTCTTAAAATATTGTTATAATATCCATTAATTTTTAAGTTCTACTAAAGTAGAATTTGTGTATGTGTATATGTGTGTGTGTGTAAAAATACTCTTCTCCAAGCAATGCACCAAGAAATGGTCAATATCTATGATTCCAAAAAAAATTTGCTTCAGCATATGGAAAAATAACAACTTAATTTCATTAATTTTGACCCATTCTACAATCATTATCAGTCCTGCTTTGTACCCTCATTATCTCTCTCATGGAAACTACATTGCTCTCTACTTGAGATATGAAAAGAAAGGTTGCTTGAGTCCTTCAAAATTCAAAAACTTTTAAAACTTCTCCATGAAAATTGATTACAATTTCCTAAACCTAGTGAAATATTATATTAGATAAGCTTACTAAAATTTCTTAAATATTTCTGTTTGACAAGGATATCAAGAGTAGAGGTCATTATGACCCTGCACCTGAGTCCCTGCCAGGGAAAATTGTGTTCTGGTTCAGGTTCTGGTTCCAGGTCCAGGTTCTGTCTGTGGTGCTTATCCTCACACACTCCTTAGCAGACAGAGATAGACTTTGGCTGTGAAGGTTCCCCCAGCTGCTGCTAAGACAATGGAACCTGCATGGCCACCCTGACTTCAACTGCTTCAACAGTGAAGGACTGAGGACTCTGAAAGCCAGACTCAGACTCTACCCAAAGGTGAGGTGAGGTCAGCAGTCCCCAGCGCTTGAATCCCTGACAGGGAAATTTGTGTTCCAGTTCCAGAACCAGGTTCTATCTGTGGTGCATGTCTCAACACACCCCTTAGCAGATAGGATTAGAGTCTGACATTGAGGGCCTCCTACAACTGCACCTAAAAGAAGGGGGATCTCATGGTGATACCGCCTCAACTCCAACAGCAGAGGAAGACTAAGGACTTGAAATTCAGACCCCTGCCCAGAGCAGAGTCATACACTGAGCAGACCCCTTGCTCAGTAGTGACAGGAGACACACAAGACCTCTTTCCACAATTGACCAGGAGCCACCTAATTGTGAATCAATGAAGCCATGGGCAGATGCCAGTGCAAAAATATATGTAATAATATAAAGAACAACAAAGAAACTCCAGAAGAAAGTGGCAGTTCTACAACTATAAGACATGAAATGAGCAATGAAGAAGAAGCAGAAGGAAGCAACACCAAAAATACCTTTATGATGATCATTGATGCTCTCAAAGAAAATATGAAAAATTCCCTTAAAGAAATAGAAGAAAAAAATTGGAAGAGATGAACGAATCTATGAAAGAAACATTCCAGGAACTAAAAACTGAAATAGAAGCAATAAAAAAGGCACAAAATAAGACAAAGATGGAAATAGAAAACCTGAAGAAAAAAGCTGGAACTACGGATACAAACATAACCAACAGAATTCAAGAGATGGAAAATAGAATCTCTGAAGTGGAAGACTCAGTAGCTCAAATAGATATATCAGTCAAAGAAAATACTAAAATCGAAAAAAGCCATGACACAAAATGTTCAAGAAATCTGGGACACCATGAAAAGACCTAACTTAGGAATAATAGGAATAGAAGAAGAAGAAAAATACCAGCTCAAAGGCACAGATAATGTATTCAATAAACTCATAGAAGAAAAATTACCTAATTTGATGAAGGAAATGCCTATAAAGATACAAGAAGCTTACAGAACACCAAATAGATATGACCACCTAAAAAAGTCAGTGGACCACAAAATATACAGAACAAAGAAAAAATTTTAAGAGCTGCAAAAGAATAGGGCCAACTTACCTATAAAGGCAGACCCATCAGAATAACACCTGACTATACAAAGTAAATGATGAAAGGTAGACGTGCTTGGTCTGAAGTTATGCAGATGCTAAAAGAGCATGGTTGAAAAACTTGAATACTATTATCCTGCAAAATTATCAATCACCATAGATGGAGTAAACAAGGTATTTCATGACAAAGTCAGACTGAAACATTACATATCTACAAATCACTACATAAAATATTAGAGGGAAAACTCCAACCTAAGGACCCCAGATACACCCAAGAAAACACAATCAATAATCCCACAGAAAAATACCCCAGAGAAAGGAAATACAAACAAGTTGCCACCAAAAATGACAGGAAATATCAATCAGTGGTCACTAATATCCCTTAATATCAATGGACACAACTCTCCTATAAAACAACACACACTAACAAGATGGATACAACAACAAAGCCATTCTTCTGTTGCCTACAAGAAACACACCTCAACCACAAAGACAGACACAGGCTTAGAGTAAAGGGTTGGGAAAGGATTTTCCAGTCAAATGGTCCTAAGAAACAAGCTGAGGTTGCCATCCTAATATCTAACAAAGTAGAATTTAAGCTAAAAGAAATTAAAAGGACCAAGATGGTCATTACTTATCACAAAAAAAAAAAAATGGTGAAGAGGAGATTTCAATCCTGAATATTTATTTCCCTAATATAAGGACACCTACCTATGTAAAAGAAATACTGCTGAAGCTCAAATCTCAAATCAGTTCTCATACCCTAATCGTGACAGATTTCAGTACTTCACTTTCACCCCCAGATAGGTCAACCAGACAGAATCTCAACAGCAAAATAAGGAGTCTAACATATGTTATGATGCAAATTGGTTTAATAGATATCTACAGAACCTTCCACTCAAATGCAAAGGAATACATATTTTTCTCAGCTCCTCATAAAACTTTCTCCAAAATTGACCACATAATTGGTCATAAAGCAAATATCAACAGATACAAACAACAAAAATAATCCCTTGAAACATATTGGACCACCAAGGCCTAAAGATAGAGTTCAACAACATCAAAAATCATAGAAATCCTACCAACGCATGGAAGCTAAACATCAGTCAGCTGAACCATCTCTGGGTCAAGGAAGAAATTAAGAAAGAAATCAAAGTCTTCCTAGAATTTAAGGAAAATAAATCCACAATGTACGCAAACATGTGGGACACAATGAAAGCAGTCTTATGAAGAAAATTCATAGCACTAGAAGCCTATATGAAAAACCCAGAGAATTCCCACAACAGAGACCTAATATAATTCCTCAGCTGAAAGCCTTAGAACAATTACCTAGAAGGAGTATAAGGTAGGAAATAATCAAACTTAGAGCTGAAATCAATACAATTGAAACAAAAAGAACAATACAAAGAATCAACGAATCTAAGTATTGGTTCTTTAAGAACGTCAACAACATGGATAAGCTCTCATCTAAACTAAGCAAAAAGCAGATAGTGTCCAAATCAACAAAATCAGAAATGAATAGGGGAAATAACAACAGACCCTCAGGAAATCCAGAGAATTATCAGATCATACTTTGAAAATCTGTATTCTACAAAAATGGAAAACCTATAAGAAATGGACAACTTTCTAGACAGGTACCGTTTACCAAAATTAATTGAAGATCAGATTAATTACCTAAACAGGCCTATGACCCTAAAGAAAATTGGAGCTGTCATTAAAAGCCTTCTCAAAAATAAATGCTCAGGTCCAGATGATTTCAGTGCAAAATTCTACCAGACATTCAAAGAAGAATTATAAGCATTACTCCTCAAACTATTTCACACAGTAGAAACTGAGGGAATATTGTCAAAATCCTTCTATAAGGCCAGAATTACCCTAATAAACAAGCCATTCAAAGACACAACAAAGGAGAACTAGAGACCAATTTCCCTCAAGAATATTGATACTAAAATTCTCAACAAAATTTTAGCAAACTGTATAAAACAAAATGTAAAAAATATTATCTATCATGACCAAGTAGGCTTCATCCCACAAATGCAGGGCTGGATTAACATACAAAAAACCGTAAAAGTTATCCATCATATAAACAAACTAAAGGAACAAAACCACATGATCACATCCTTAGATGCTGAAAAAGTCTTTTACAAAATCCAACACTCCTTTATGATTAAAGCCCTGGAGAGATCAGGAATACAGGGAGAATATCTAAATATAATAAGGGCAGTTTACAAGAAGCTGACAGCCAGCATCAAACTTAATAGAGAAAAACTCAAAGCAATCCCACTAAAATCAAGAACTAGACAAGAATATCCTCTTTCCTCTTATCTATTCAATATAGTTCTTGAAGTTTTAGCTAAAGCAATAAGGGAACAAAAGGAGATTAAGGGAATACAAATTGGAAAAGAAGAAGTGAAGCTATCTCTATTTGCAGATGATATGATTGTATACATAAGTGACCCACAAAATTCTCCCAAGAAACTGCTACAGCTGATAAACACCTTCAGCAATGTAGCAGGATACAAGATTAACTCAAAGAAATCAGTAACCCTTCTATACGCTAAAGATAGAAGAGCGGAAAAATAAATAAGGGAAACATTACCCTTCATACTAACTACAAATAGTATTAAATACTTTGGAGTAACTATAACCAAAGAAGTAACAGACCTATTTGGCAAAAATTTTAAATCATTGAAGAAAGAAATTGAGGAGGATATCAGAAAATGGAAAGTTCTCCCATGTTCCTGTATTGGTAGGATCAACATAGTAAAAATGGCAATTCTACCAAAGGCAATCTACAGATTCAATGCACTGCCTATCAAAATCCCAACACAATATTTTTTGGACCTTGAAAGAACAATACTCAATTTCATTTGAAATAACAGGAAAGCCAGGATTGCCAAAACAATTTTACTCAACAAAAGAACCTCAGGAGGTATCACCATCCCTGACTTCAAGCTATACTGTAGAGCTACAGTGTTAAAAACAGCCTGGTACTGGCATAAAAACAGACTTTGGACCAATGGAATAGAATTGAGGATCCACACATTAACCCAAAAACCTATGAACACCTGATCTATGACAAAGAGGTCCAAAACATTCAATGGAAAAAAGATAGTATATTTAACAAGTGGTGTTGGCATAGCTGGATGGAAGTGTGTAGAAAAATGCAAATAGATCCAAACCTGTCACCCTGTTTAAAACTCAAATACAAGTAGATCAAAAACCTCAACATAAACCCAGCCACTTTAAACTTGATAGAAAAACTGGGAAATACACTTCTATGATTTTTGCACAGGCAACCACTTCCTAAATATAACACCAGTGGCACAGAAACTAAGATCAACAATCAATAAATGGGATCTCCTGAAGCTGAGAAGCTTGTGTAAAGCCAAGGACACTGTGAATAGGACAAAATGACAGACTACAGAATGGGAAAAGATTATCACCAACCCTACAAGTGATAGAGGACTGATCTCTAAGGTATATAAAGAACTCAGGACTCTAGAGCTCCAATCCTTGAATACCCCAGTCAAAAAAATGGGGTTTAGATCTAAAAAGGAAATTCTCAGTAGAAGAATTATGAATGGCTGATTGGCACCTGAAAAAGTGCTCATCATCTTTAGCCATTAGAGAAATGCAAATCAAAACAACTTTGAGATACTACCTGACACCTGTTAGATTGGCTAAGATAAAAGACACAGATGACAGCCTATGCTGGAGAGGAAGAGGAGCAAAGGGAACACTCCTATATTTTTGGTAGGAGAGTAAGCTTGTTATGCCCCTTTGGTATTCAGCATGGCAGTTTCTCAGAAAATTGAGACTCAATCTCCCCAAGGACCCAGCATTACTACTTCTGGCAATACCCTAAAGAAGCACAGTTGCACTTCAAAGGAATTAGATCAAGTATGTTTATAGCAGCATTATTTGTAATAGCAAGAATATGGAAACTACCTAGATCCCCCTTAACTGAAGAATGGATTAACAAACTGTGGTACATCTACACCATGGAGCACTACTTAGCATTAAGAAAAAATGACATCCTAAGATTTGCAGGCAAATGGATGGACTTGGAGAATATCCTCCTGAGCAAGGTATCACAAACCCAGAAAGACAAGCAGGGGATATACTCACTCATTAGTGGACTCTAAACAAACAAACAAACAAACAAACAAGAAAAAAGCCAAGCATGCCCAAGCTGCAAACCACAACCCCTGAACAGCTTGGGATCAGAAACACCTTGGACTGACTCCTTGGATCCCACACCCCCTAGAGGAATACCTAACTCAGTCTTGAGGTTGGGGAGAGAAAACTGGATCTGCCAGGAGTGGAGGCTGAACTAAGCAATATTGGAACAGTGGAACCTTGGAGCTGCCTGCCACCTGCCCAGCGGTGGTGGGGTGGTGGGGTGGGTATGGGTAATTGTGCAGAAGAGAGAATGACCTGATGTGGTGGGAGGGGGAAGGGACCTTGAATAAAGGTATACAAGGATAGAAAGTGTGACTTCTTTGTTCTTAATAATAATAATAATAATAATAATAGAATATCAAGAGTAGTGAGAAAAAATACAAAGCATGAAAATAATAATTAACTGTTCTTTATCTCTTCTGCTATTAATTAAAGTACAGTTCATGCAGAGCTATATATATCCTCCAGAAAATATAAATTATATTTTATTAGTTGAAGTAAATGGCATGGTTATCACTTTCATAACAGTGTTTTAGGGACAAGTTTGCTTAAGAAATACTAATTCTCTTTCTCTCCTACCATATTTGTATTCTATAAATAATTCTCTTATTTTTACTTTAATTTTCAGTGTATTTGGTATACTTCAAATGTAGGCCTCAATTTCAAGTTTGCTGCTACTCACACAGTTAACTGTGTCAATTTAGACTAGGTTTACATGGAGTACTTATAAACACTGCACTAGAATAGTGAGGAGATGACTGATTACTGTATCTGTCTCTGTGGGGAAATTATAGATGGAAATGGGATGCACCTCTTTAGACTACATTCTGAATAAAAACCACTCTCCCCTCTCATTGTCATTTTCAGTTTTTATGAGAAGTCACAATGTCTATGGACTTTTAAATGTATTTATAAATCTCTGTGAATTCTTGCTGTCAGTTCCATTAAGGATATCCTTAAAATTTGTAATTAATTGTTTTGAAAACTGTTCAAAATAAGGTTATTTATGCCAGTTGATTTTAAATCGCGGTTCTCTTCCATATACAAAGTTCTTTTCTGCAAATATTTTTTTAAAATATCTAAATAGATGAACGTTGTCTAAAATCTATTTATACATATGCTCTTTACTTTCCAATTTTTATGTCTACTTATATAGAAATCTATAAAATGTCACACTTTCAGTTACTCGTTAGAATAATTATATGTCATTAACCAAATAAATATGCAAATGCTTTAATCTTTTCATAATGCAGGTAAAGACAGTCATATTATTAATTAATTTGTCCATACAATAAAAATTATCTGAAAATATTTTTGGAACAAATCCTTTAAAGGTATTGGCATAGCTTCCTAATCAACACATGACATAAAATGACACATAGAAATTAAAAGTATATAAAATACTCGCTAGGCTAACGCTGAGCCTATTTTACTCACAATACAGAGTACATATAGTTTAGATGAAATACTTTAAAATAGTGTTACATTTTCTATAAACTAGATTTTTGCATATACTAAGATATATACACATATATATGGTCAAATTCTGTGGATTTTTCCTCATTTTAATGTCAATTATTTATTTAAAATTTAAAGGTTTTACTATTTCAATGCAAATGTCATTTTGAATGCTGAGGTCAAAACTGTAACTATAAAAATACCCTTTTCCTTTGAGAGGAAAAAATTTAAGTTATGGGATATGTTCTATAATAATTTTTCATAAAAGTTTGTGAAATTGTATGTTATCTACCCATCCTCCTAAAACACAGTATGCACATATTTAAGGACAAGAAGAATTAAGCAAAATTATTAAAAATCTTACAATTGTGGATTTGGTAAAAAACTAAGTACATGTTTAGTAAAGGTATTTAAGGATAGTACATTAGTTATCAAAATATTTTATATACTTCCACTTTATATGCAATATACTAAATATATAACACATTTTAAAGTTTTACTTATTTAAAATGCTTAGAATTTTGTAGATTTATCAACTTTTTATTTCTTAAATTTTATGTAGCTGATTTTATATTTTCATATGTCTCATTCTTTTCTCTTTTTTGTCTATGATCCTCACAAATGAAGAAGTAAATAATTATTTTTCTTTAAAATGGATCATGAACTCTATATTTTAATAATGTGTTATAGATAATGTGTCATAAATACCTTTTAAACTTTATTGGTTCAGAAAAGTTGCGTATTACCAAATTTATCTTGGCACCTATCATGAATTTTTGATGTACCAAATGTTCTTTTGAACACTCATCTCATATTTTGTATGTACTGTTTTCCATTTTCTGTGAGAGTTTGGAGAAGAGGAAGTAAAGTCACTAAAGAATTTTCCTGAAGTTAAATTTATCTGCTTTTAAAAATAAGCCTAATTATTGCCTGAATATAAAATATACAGAACGAACAAGAAACTTCATTTATATAACCTAATTTATGAAGAAAAAATATATAAAGTTTTGTCAAGATTCTTCATTATGAACCTAATATAATTTTTATAAAGAATAAATCAGTCTTTATATAAATTAAAGATTATACAACTGTGCAAGATTTTTGGCTACATTTTACGTATTTTCATATAAATAAATAATTATTTTCAGGTTAGTAAGGACAACTTTATATTAAATTTGGCAATGATGAAATAGAGCAGGTTGCATTCTTAAAGTAGACACAAATTGATTTTTCCCAGTTTCCTTGTTTTCTTAAGATCCTCTGGATTAGCAAAGAAAATTAACTTCCTGCATATATGTACAAGTATATGTAGGGCAGAGAAGGTAGAGAGAACAAGAGAAGGAAATGGATAGGGACAGGGGTGAGAGGAATGAAAGGGAGAAAGTGGAGAGAAGAGAGGGTAATAAAAACGTGTTTAATGTTCCTTTTAGAAAGACTTTATCAGGAAAGCTATCTACTGTCTATTGGAAGCATGGGGCAGCCACAAATATTGTCCACAGCCTCCAGTAGCTACTATGATATATAAAGCATAAAAATTATAGATATTTTTAACATAAATCCAGTAATGTTGAGCCTCATAGGAAAAAAATGGAAAATAGCCTTGAACACTTTCTAAATATACCATCAATATCACAGATACTGAGAGCAACAATTAGGACCTCCTAAAACTGAGAAGCTTTTTTAATGCAAAAACTGTCAATAAGACTAAATAGCAGCCTGTAGAATGGAAAAAGATCTTCACCAATCCAATATGTGACAAGGTGCTGATTTCTAAAATATACAATGCACTCAAGAAACTAGATATCAAAATCCTAAATAATCCAATTAAAGAAATTGGCTATAAAGCTAAACAAAATTTTTACAACAGAAATCTCAAAGGGCAGAAAGACATTTAAAGAATTATTTGACATTCTTAGTCAGTGCTTTTAACCTGTCAGGCATCTCTCCAGAATGCAATTCAAAACACCTCTGAGATACCATCTTACACCTGTGAGAATGGCTAAAATTAAAAACACTAATGACAGCTTATAATGGAGGGCTATAAAGTAAGGGGTGTAAGTGTGAACTTGATGGTATAAGTGTACACTTTCACAGACACTTTGGAAATTAGTATAGAGGTGTTTGAGAAAAATTGGAATCAATCAACCTCATGATACAGACATACCATTCATTGGCATATATCCACAAGGGCATTTTGTCTCTCTATGTTCATAGCAGCAGTATTTGTAATATCCAGAACATGAAAACAACCTGAGATGCCCCTTAGCTAATGAAAAGATTTTTAAAAATGTGGTACACTAACAAAATGAAGTACTACTCAGCAGGAAAAAAAATGATATATTGAAATTTGCAGGGAAAATTGATGGAATTAAAAAAATATCCTGAGTGAAATAATCCAGACAAAGAAGATAAATATGGAATGTCCTCATCCATAAGTGGATATTAGATATAAACCAGGCAGTAATTCACAACCCCAGAGAAGCTAGGTAGGAAGAAGGACCCTAATAGAAATATTCATGGATTTCCCTGGTAAAGAAAATAGATGACATCTCCTTAGAAAATTGGAAGCATATTAGTAGGGGATAAAGGGAGGTAAGAAGAGAACACAAGGGAATGGGATGGTCATGTTATGGGAGGGACAGAGAGGGAAAGCAAAGAATCAGAATATTGACAGAAAAAGCAACTTTGGGTTAGACAGAAAACTGGTGGTAGAAAATTCCCAGAAATTCACAAGAATTTGCCCAGTTATGACTCCAGGGGAAAGGGACTTTGAATAAAGATATGCAAGGAGAGAAAGTGTGACTTCTTTGTTCATAACAATAATAATAATAATAATAATGATAAAAAGAAATCTTAAACCACTGGGGGAAAAAGACTCCATTTAATAGTAAAGAGTGTATCTTTTTTTTTTAAGATTTATTTATTTATTATACATGCAGTTTTACAGAAGAGGGCACCAGACCTCATCATAGATGGTTGTGAGCCACCATGTGGTTTTGCTGGGAATTGAACTCAGGTCCTCTGGAAGAACAGTCAGTGCTCTTAACCTCTGAGCCATTTCTCCAGCTCCGTAAAGAGTGTATCTAAATGGGCTTTCTACTGTAATCTTATTGATGACCACTCTAACTGTCTCATAGAATCTTCATCCAATACCTGTTAGAAGTAGATGCACAGATCTGCAACTAAGCACTGGGCAGAGCTCCCAGTCTATTTGAAGAGATGGAAGAGAGATTATATGACTGAAGGGATAAAGATTATGATGGGGAAACTTAGAGTCTCCAGAGAGACTGCTGACCAGAGCTACTGGGAGCTCACTGGCTATGGCATGACAGCTGGACATCATTTATGGGACTGAACCAAGCCCTCTGAATCTGGATGACTGTTGTGTGGCTTGGGAAGTTTGCGGAACCTCTGGTAGTAGGACCAGAACTTATAAATAGTGAAATTATTTGCTTTTTGTAACCCATTACCTATAGAGGGATTCCCTGATATCGATAAAGGAGGGTCCTGCCTTAACTTGATATGCTAGATTTTGCTGACTTTATATAAGAGACATATTTTGTCTAAGGAGTAGATAAGCAGAGTGGAGGGGGAAAGCAAAGGGGTGAGTGGTCTGAGAAGAGGGAGAGAGAATTGTGTTTGGTATATAAAATGAAGAAAAATATTTTAATAATAAATACATCACAGGACTTATGTAGCTTACAAGACGTAGGGCAAATACCAGTTCAATTCTTGTGATATATCTTCTGCAAGAAGTAGAGACACATCAGTATCTTGAGAAGATTAAGCAAAGCTCCAAATAGAGAATGATGTTATTATTAAGAATTTTGTATTGCCCAGTGAGGAACAAAAGTGGACAGTTCCAGTATGAATCATCAATTCAAAGAACTCCTGCTTGCATTTCAAATGTGCTTTGGGAATAAGAGCAAACACCTATATAAAGGATGTTACTCAGAGAAAAGACTTATGGAACAATAAAAAATCATGCACTTCCATTTCTCCCCATGCTGTTTGTCTAAGTCATTCAAAAATAGTAAGTCTCTATTATATCCCTTTCTATTCTTTATTAATCTGTCTTAATCTAACATATAGAAATGAGTGATTTTTACCTACCCAGGTAAGGTATGGATCATAGAGTATTTTGGGTACCAGTGCTACAATGCTGTGGGTATATTCATTCTATTATATGTAATGTCATCTTCTCAAATACATATTTGAAAAGTAGGAAATTGAAGCTGTCATTAAAAACCTCCCCAAAAATAAAAGCCCTAGTCCAGAAGGTTTAAGTGCCAAATTCTAACAGACGTTCAAAGAAGAATTATTACCATTACTCCTCAAACAATTTCACAGAATTGAAACTGAAGGAATTTTGTCAAATTCCTTTTATGAGGCCACAATTAGTCTAATACCCAAACCACTTAAAGACACAACAAAGAAGGAGAATTACAGACCAATTTCCCTCATGAATATTGATGAAAAAATTCTCAACAAAATTTTGGCAAACTGTATACATCAATGTATAAAAAATATCATCCACCATCACCAAGTAGGCTTCACCCCAGAAATGCAGGGAGGTTTTAACATATGAAAAAATGTAAATGTTATCCATCATATGAACAAATTAAGAAACAAAACCACATGATCAAATTCTTAGATGTTGAAAAAGCCTTTGACAAAATCAAACACTCCTTTATGATTAAAGCCCTGGAGAGATCAGGAATACAGGAAGAATACCTAAATATAATAAAGATGATTTACAAGAAGCCGACAGCCAGTATCAAACTTAATGGAGAAAAACTCAAAGCAATCCCATTAAAATCAGGAACTAGACAAGGATATCCTCTCGCCCTTATCTATTCAATATAGTTCTCTGAGTTTTATCTAAAGCAATAAGGGAAGGAAAAGAGATTAAGGGGATACAAATTGGAAAAGAAGAAGTGAAGCTATCTCTATTTGCAGATGATATGATTGTATTCATAAGTTACCCACAAAATTCTTCCAAGGATCTTCTACAGCTGATAAACACCTTCAGCAATGCAGCAGGATACAAGATTAACTCAAAGAAATCAGTTGCCCTTCTATACACTAAAGATAGAAGAGCTGAAAAAGAAATAAGGGTAACATTACCCTTGATAATAGCTGCAAATAGTATTAAATACCTTGGAGTAACTATAACCAAAGAAATAACAGACCTATTTGACAAAAGTTTTAAATCACTGAAGAAAGAAATTGAAGAAGATATCAGAAAATGGAAAGCTCTCCCATGTTCCTGGATAGGTAGGATCAACATAGTAAAAACGGCAATTCTACCAAAGGAAATCAACATATTCAATGCACTGCCCATCAAAATATCAACACAATATTTTTTGGAACTTGAAAGAACAATACTCAATTTCATTTGGAATAATAGGAAAGCCAGGATTGCCAAAACAATTTTACTCAACAAAAGAAGCTCAGGAGGTATCACCATCCCTGACTTCAAGTTATTCTATAGAGCTACAGCAATAAAAATAGCCTGGTACTGGCATAAAACCAGACCTGTGGATCAATGGAATAGAATTGAGGATCCACACATTAATACAAAAACCTATGAATACCTGATCTTTGACAAAGAGGCCCAAAATATTCAATGGAAAAAAGATAGTATATTTAACAAATGGTGTTGGCATAGCTGGATGGAAATGTGTAGAAAAATGTAAATAGATTCAAGCCTGTCACCCTGCACAAAACTCAAATCCAAATGGACCAGAGACCTCAACATAAAACCAGCCACTTTAAACTTGATAGAAAAGAAAGTGGGAAATACACTTCTACGAATTGTCACAGGTGACCACTTCCTAAATATAACACCAGTGGCACAGACACTAAGACCAACAATCAATAAGTGGGATCTCCTGAAGCTAAGAAGCTTCTGTAAAGCCAAGGACACTGTGAATAGGACAAAACGACAGCCTACAGAACGGGAAAATATTTTCACCAATCTTTCAAGTGATAGAGGATTTATCTCTAAGATATATAAAGAACTCAAGAATCTAGAGTCCAAAATCTTGAATAATCCAACCAAAAAATGGGATTCTGATCTAAAAAGGGAATTCTCAGCAGAAAAATTACGAATGACTGAATGGCACCTGAAAAAGTACTCATCATCTTTAGCCATCAGATAAATGCATATCAAAATAACTTTGAGATACCACCTGACACCTGTTAGATTGGCTAAGATAAAAGACACAGAGGACAGCCTATGCTGGAGAGGATGCGCAGCAAGGGGAACACTCCTCCAATGTTGATGGGAGTGTAAGCTTGTTCAGCCACTTTTGAACACAGTATGGCGATTTCTCAGAAAAGTGAGAATCAGCCTCCCCAAGGACCCAGCAATACCAACTCTGGGTATATACCCTAAAGATGCACAGTTATACTCCAAAGGTATTAGCTCAACTATGTCATAGCAGCATTATTTGTAATAGCAAGAACCTGGAAACAACCTAGATGTCCCTCAACTGAAGAATGGATTAACAAATTTTGGTACATCTACACAATGGAGCACTACTTAGCAGTAAGAAAAAATGACATCCTAAGATTTGCAGGCAAATGGACAGACTTGGAGAATATCCTCCTGAGCGAGCTATCACAAATTCAGAAATATAAGCAGGGTATGTACTCATTCATTAGTGGTCTCTAAACAAATAAACAAATAAGAAAAATGCCAAGCATGCCCAAGCTGCAAACCACAACCACTGAACAGCTTGGGATCAGAAACACCCTGGACTGACTCCTTGGATCCCACTCCACCTATAGGAACACCTGACTCACTCTTGAGGGAGGGGAGACAAAACTGGATCTGCCAGTAGTGGAGACTGAACTAAGTAATATTGGGTCAGTGGGACCATGGGACTGTCTGCTGCCTGCCCAGTGATGGGATAGGGAGTTGTGGAGAAGAAAGAATGACCTGATATGGTGGGAGGGGGAAGGGACCTTGAATGAGGATATACTAGGATAAAAAGTGTGAATTCTTTGAATAAATAAATAAAAGGAAAAAGAAGTACAACATTTGAATTTTAAGTTACTTCAAAGAAAAAAAAAAAAAAGAAAATCCCAAAATTATGATTTTCTAATTCTTAGGAAGGAGTGAACAGAAATTTGAGGTACCATAAAAGGTCGTGGTAGAGAACTTTACTGAAAGAAATATACAAAATTGGGCCTTGTCTCTGAACAGCATGACCCCATGATGTCTAAAGTTGAGTGGGATCAGGCTGCTTCAGAGAGTAGGATGCCTGCCCTGAACCAGAGCTGAGAGAAGACTTCCCCAGTAATCCCAGGGATCACATCATGGATGCCCGAGCCTTGCTATCAATGCAGGAGATGTCATCACAGAGGGAGAGAAATATCTCAGAAAAGTGTGCCCCAGTGTTGTCCAAGGCTGAGTGGGAGTCAGGTGTCTTCGGACAGCAAGCATCCTGTGGCCTGACCAGAGTAAGAAATCATGCAGACTCCATTTTCAGAGCAGACAGGAGACATACAACCCCTGTAGCCCCAACAAACTAAGACTCAACTAAGACCTGACTAAGAGTGAATCAAGGAAGCGATAGGCCAATGTCAGTGGAAAAATACATATAACAATATAAAGAACAACATGGCAACACCAGAAGAAGCTGATGTCTCTGTACCACCAAGACCTGAACAGAGCAATGAAGAGAAAACAGAAGGAAACAACAGCAAAAACACCTTTATGAAGATTATAGAAGCCTTAAAAGAGAATATAGAAAGTCCCTTAAAGAAATAGAAAAAAAAAACAAATAAAAATTGGAAGAGATGAACAAACCCTTGAAAGAAAGCAAAGAAAACCAATAACGAGAAATTAACATATTAAAGAATTATTTCAGGAACTAAAAATTGAAATAGAAACAATAAAGAAGGCAGAAAATAAGGCAAAGGATGAAATAGAGAATTGAAAGAAATGATCTGGAACTACAGATACAAGCATAAGCAACAGAATTCAAGAGATAGAAGAGAGAATCTTTGGAGTGGTAGACCCAATAGTGGAATTAAATACATCACTCAAAGAAAAAACCAAAACCAAAACAGCCATAGCACAAAACATTCTGAAAATTTTGAACACCATAAAAAGACCAAACCTGAGAATAATAGGAATAGGAGAAGAATACCAGCTCAAAGACATAGATAATATATTCAATAAAATCATAGAAGAAAATTTTTCCCATCTAAAGAAAATGCCTATAAAGAACAAGAAGCATACAGAACACCAAATAGATTAGACCTCCCATAAAGTTTGCTTGTCATATAATAATTAACCCACAAAACATACAGAACAAGGAAAATATATTAAGAGCTGCAAAGGAAAAGGGCCAACTTACTTATAAAGGCAGACCCATCATTATAGTGCCAGACTATCCAATGGAAACAACGAAAGCAAGAAGATCCTAATCAGAAGATATACAGACACTAAAAGAGCATGGCTGCCAACGTAGACTACTGTGCCCAGCAAAACTATCAATCACCATAGGTGGAGTAAGTAGGATGTTTCAAAACAAAGACAAGTTGAAACAACTACCCACAAATCCAGTACTAGAGAAAGTGCTTGAGGTAAATTCCAACCTAATGAACCCACATATACCCATGAAACCACAAACAATTGGTAATACCACAGAAGAAAAACCCTAAGAAAAGAAATACACACAAACTATCACCAAAAAATAACAGGAAGTAACAATCAGTGGTCATTAATATCCTTTAACATCAATGGACTTAATTCTCCTATACAAAGACACACACTACCCAAATGGATACAAAAACAAAAGCCAACCTTCTGCTGCATACAAAAAACACACCTCAACTCCAAAGACAAACACAAGCTCAGAGTAAAGGGATTGGAAAGGACTTTTCAATCAAATGGCCCCAAGAAACAAGCTGGTGTTGCTATTCTAATATCTAACAAAGTAGATTTCAAACTAAAATCAATCAAACGAGATCAAGATGGACATTATTTATTCATCTCAGGAAAAATCAATCAAGATGAAATCTCAACCCTGAATGTTTATGCCCCTAATATAAGGGCACCTTCATATGTAAAGAACACTGCTAAAGCTTAAACCCCCACATCAAATATCACACTCTAGTAGTGGGAGACTGCAATACCCACCCCACTTTTAACCTTAAGTAGGTTAACCAGACAAAGACTCAACAAAGAAATAAGGGGTTTAACAGATGTTATTTTTATCTTATCATTTTATCCACTAAGAGTATGAGAAATATATTTGTTATGTCACTTAGGATAAAATATTTTCTTTCAAAAATTGGCTATTTTATGTCCTAAATAAAAGCCTATGAATCAATCTATTGAACAATGAATCAAATCACTCTCTAAATTATTCACTCCTTCCAATATATTGTCTTTCAAGATATGTAGATAATAAATTTATTTTTTTTTTATCTAAGAGGGTCATATACACAATTTTTATAACTCTTAAACTACCTAGTTTCTGCTTACCATTCAGATTATTTAGAATACACCTCTAGAATGAGTGATATTTGATCTCTTTAGTAAGCCTTCCCTTCTCTGTTTGATTATTATAACAACCTATGTGGTTATTTCCTTTACTAAACATTTCAGTCTATGACTACCTCATTCAGAGTTAATTCTCTATTCCATTGTTCATGTGACTAATAGATAGCAAATTTTAAAGAGAGACAATTTCCTCAGTGTCTTTATAACTCTCTGCCCTCTCTGCTTCTTATAATGTGTGACACCAGTTAGTAATTAAAATATTTTTGGAATTAATAAGCTGGTAAGTTGTTTGAAAAACAAATACATGATGCCCTCAACACTAATATGTTATATATCCATAGAAAAAAAAACTAAACACAGTCAAAAATGCTAAAAAGTACAAAAAGAATAAACCTCTAGATTCCAATGTCCTATCATTGCCATTGTACTTATATGATATTACAACTGTTTACATGTTTTTTGCTCTTTGCTTGATACTATATGTGATGCAGATTATTTAATTTAACTAGAGGGAGGAATGAACATAGATTGTATGAAAATCCCGCAATAATTTATGTATTGGACTTAAACTTTAGTAGATTTTAGTATCTATTGAAACCACTCTTCCCTCATATCAGAAAAGTATATATAGGTGTATATTTCTGTGTCAGTTACATTTTAGGGATATAACTTACTGTGCCTCAAAGGATAGACTAAATTTGCCAAGATTACAAATTTTGAACACATTTCTGTGATGAAAATTTATAAATATAATATACAATGTTTCTGCCCCCAAGACATATAGAAACCCAGACAGAAAATGTATTGCAGGTGTCTGACTCAACATTGTTTCACATTCTTCTCACTCCTCAGAATGGAGCATATGCCACAGAAACTCTGTCTATATCAAATTCTGTGTGGTTTTATATTAGTTCTTTGATTTTATTCTTATGAATCTATGAAAAAGTTTTAAGAAATCAATTTACATAGAAATAGGCCTTAAATTACTTTAATATCACCACTACTCTTTAGACGACATGGTAAATAAGATATTTGGGACAAATTTAATGTTGTTTTATGTTTGTGCTCTATTTTGTGGCATGAAGCTGGAAAAGTGGATCTTAAAAATGAGGCAAACTAAAGACTCATGTAATAAGCAACTTTATTCAAGGCAGTACACAATTTATATTCTGAAGATTAAGCAATGTCATGTGAGCAAAGTTCACTGGAGGAGTAAAATTTGTTCACAAGGACCAAGGTCACATGAGTTTAAGCTGAATACAGTCACAATGGCAACATGTTATTGGAAATAGTGTATAAGCAATAATTGTAATATGATGAATAATCTAAAGTAAACATACTCCTCATTACACATGAGAAGCGCTCAATAGCATATTCCAAATATAACCTATTTTGTGGTGGAACAGCAAGTACAAGACTCTTGTCTTATTTATTGTAGGTTTCTCATAAGTACTCAAAAGTTTGTTTACATCACTTAATTCCTGGACTGTGTTCTAACAGTTCTATAGAGTTGAATGGAATTTTTAAGTTATTACTAGAGTTAAGTTTTCTTTATATTTAATTACTTGGTCAAATGTTGAATGCTTCCAGATTTTAGCTTGCTCATCTAGAACAACAGCAAAATTATCATTTGTGATATCACAGAAATTCTTTGGATAAAAAAAGCAGTTATATTAATGGGCATGGCATATTATCAACTGCCATATGACAAAGGCTGTCTGAAACATCTGATCTTATAAATAGATACGTGGTACCCTAATTCTAAATTTGTTTTACAATGAAAATGTTATCTGGTTTAACTAACTAATATCATGCACATCCAAATTATGAACATACTCCTAAAATTTAAGAAATTGAAGTACATAAAGTCCTCTACTATTGTACAGGCTGTGGCTAATGAATTATTTTTAATCTTTTAATGTTTTCTTGGCCATTAGCTTCTTTTCATTTAAGATAAATTTTTGTTATAGACAACTAGCAAAAACAACAAACAAATTTCGAAAAATTGTTTCTCTTATTTGAAACAATGCATGTCTATAAAACACTGAAGGAATGAGAACAAGGAGACAAGAGACACAAAGAAATTACAGAATATTTTGGTAAAGTGTGCTTTAATAAAATTTAGAATAGGAAATTTTTCTACTCTTCTTCATTTCACTAAAAATACACAATCAGTTGATGAACCAGTTTGTCACTGTTTTAGGCTTAAAAGCCATCTTACTGCAAATGTAGACTAGACTCATTCCTGTTTATGACTAAACCTTTGTTTCTCAAAAATTGGGATATGCAAAACCTGCTATCTTAACTACAAATTGTTCTCTACTGACAGTCCCTGTAAATGGCAACAGTGCCTTTGTATAAAAGGTTATTTTGACTATGTATGACCTTGTCATGACTACTATGACTACCATGTTAATACCAGCTTACAATCATATTTTGTTTCATTAGTCATCATAATAATAACTAATTTGTTATACATAAGTTCTGCTTCTGTAGCTCCTCATAGTTGCCTGCCATATTCCACATTTGGAAATCCCCTACCTTTGAGCTACAAAATTTTGTGGTCCTCAAGTCCATTGCTGATCACTTGAAACAAAACTTTAAGCAGAGACAGCCAGTGTACAGTAAAAAAAGAGTTTGCTTTAATTCATTCTTTGCTTTATTCTATTTTCCCATGTTGCTTGGTTCAGTGGTCTCTTTCTTTGATTTTTTGAAGTAAGCATTAATGACATTTTACATGTTATTGAACTTCAATTTTGAAATATTAAGCAAATATTTATCTGCTAAAAATGTATGTTTTATGATGTTTACTGCCTTTAAACACTCACATTTTTTACAAAAGTATTTGAATTTCAAAAACTTTGGATAAAGCAATTATTTTCTTATTCATTTCAGATAATACTGGGACATACCCTGACAATATCTATACTATAGCTGCTGATTGGTACTTCATTCTTCCCCTTCCCCCGGTTCTTTCTGTTACTCATTGCCTAGGGAACACAGTGAAAATGAATGGAAAGCTCTATTTGGTGAATCTGACATACTTTCGGCTATGTTTTATGCTTTGCTTTGTTTTTTGACTTGAGACAGTCTTACTCATGTAAGTCTTAGCTGGCTCAAACTCACAGTCCAGAGCAGGTCTGCTATTGTCACCATATCCATAGTGCTAGGTTTATAGTTGAGAGCCCTCCTACCCAACTGATATTCAGCTAAGACGATGTTAATATGCTATATTTTTAAAAAATAATTATTAGTGCCTCTTTCAGAAAAATCAGTCAATGTACAATAGAATCAAAGGTTCAGGATACATTAAGCATTTTTGATTTTTGAAAAAAGCATACGCATTTGACAATTTTCAGTTTAATTTTAATATTTTTGACAATACTATAATTTCAGTTTAATTTAGTTGCTGTCATATCAGTTAAGTTTTATAGATGTCCATGGTTTTAAATTTTATGCATTAATTACTTTAGTAATTGTGAATTAGAGTAGGAGTTAACAATAAAGTCTTGACTTGTAGCTCATGGATGTATACTCGTTGACATCTCTGTCCAGGTCTGTAAGTGAAGATCTCAACTGCCAAATGCATTGGCCTTTTCTGCCTCCTCACCTCTAGAAGGGCAGAAGCAAATTGAATCTTGAATAATCAAAGATAAATAATTTATTTTTCAAATTATTTTATCCGAAGAGCTTAAAGCTGTGGTGTACTTAGTGTTGTACTTATGCTTCTGAGCATCAGAGGTCCCTCTGTTTGGGAACAAAATGCAGAACAATTGTTCCAATCCAAGACCCTTTACATTCCATACAGCCTGTTGAATTACAATCTTGTGGTTCATAGACAAAAAATGATCATATCTTTAAAAAATAAACAAAAAAACTTTTATTTCTTAATTTTTTGTTTTATTATCTCTTGAACTTTTGAAGTTGAATCTAACATACATAATGTATCATTAATTTTTTAATTTTATTTTGAAATACCATTCTCTTTTCTGTTTTATCATTTTAAAAACATGTATGAACAGAACATCACATAAGGATTTCTTTCAAAATTTAAGACTATAAAAAATATAAAGGTACAAGTATAAAAAAATTACTGTTCAGTTTCCCTTATCTGGAAGAAATCCACAAGAAAATAATTCTAGCCATCATTTCTGTAAATGAGAAAGGAGCCCTGGGAAGTAAGATTTTCTTCATTGTGCTGTTATAGAATACAAGGATAACCACCTACAAAGAAACCACAGCAGTTAAGACTCCCAGCACAATAATAACTTACAGTGTGATTGCCCAACTCACCAAAGATGTCCAAAACAACAGCACTAATAGCTGCTTCAGGCAGTTAGCATGGGAGAGGCAGCATCAGTTGTGTTTTGTTTCTGCAGAGAAGGCTCTGTTGTGCCTTGTGGCTACATTCTTTAAGACCTATTCTGATCACATTCAACCTATCAGAAACACTACCCAATGTGAAGTTAAAGTCAGGCTGTGGTGTTGAATATACGTGAATTGGGTTTCTAAGCCTGTCTATATAGGCTTTTCCCCTGGACTATTTTGCTTTATAAAGTTTGTATATTGTAGTTATTTAAAAGGGTACGTATGTATAGAAAAGGGTGGAGATTTAATAGACATTGTCTTGAAACAAATTCCACACACTGAATCATTATTTATTCCTTAAATGTTTGTTAGAAAAAATTATCATGAAATTGTTATACTTAACAATTAATATAGATTGGCGAAGGTAAGTAACTAAGCAATTTAAAAAGCAAACTAATAGTGGCTAGTAATTATAGATTACATACATTGAGAAATCTGTTTCATCAATCGTAGTTAGAAATTTATTACTGATAAGGAAATTCAAAGATGAAAGTTATAACTTTAAAAAACCCATAACCTTCATAACAATATTCTATCTTAAAAGCAAAATTTAGAAAATGTGATTTGCAAAATTCCTGGTACACTGTGAAACCTTGGAAGCAGTTTATTGTGTCTCATTTAGTACTTTTCTTTATGAAATTATCCCAGTGTTACTATATATGAAGCAATCTACAAACAGAAACATACAAATTTCTGCCTTTCCTGAAAAATAAAGGTTTTCATCCATACTTACAACTAGGAAATAACAAGAAGTGGTAAGATTTAGGACACATATTTTATGTTGCACAAGCAATGGCATCACCTTGACAGTAACAATTAGCTGCAGTGAATGCTGAGAAATAATGTCCCTAGTCTGAGAATTAGTATGTATATCTCAAGACAAGAAGCCTACTTAATGAAAAAGATTTGATATTAGAAAACAAGTTACTGACACTTCACAACTGCATAAATCTATCAGACTTGTTCTTCACAGTAATTTTTAATCTATACTCTTTGAACTATAACACATAACATAGAACAAGAACCTGCTTGCTATTTACTTTGAATTTCATAACTGCCTCTCCTGAATACTTGTTAATTTCAGATCTTAAGCATCAGATTTTAGAATTTAAAACCTTTGGTATTCAATAGAAAATATCTTATTCTTCCAAAAAATATTTTTTTCTTCCATTCGCAAGATGGACTGGGTCATAACTAATGAAATAAGGTATTAGAAAATTTTCCAATTTGTAAATATATAAGAATCAAAGATTTAATAGGAGAAAGAACTAGAAATAATGAAAAATAAAGTGAATAATTTATTAAATCTGAGGCTTAAAAACAATGATATGTGTGAGAAATTTCTATAATGTAGGAAACATTTATTTTATTATTTTTTTCTTTTTGTTTCCTTTTTTAATTATTATGAATGAAGAAGTCACATTTTCTATCCCTATACATCCTTAATCAAGGTCCCTTCCCCCTCCCACACCATGAGGTCATTCTCTCTTTTCCACATTAATCCATCCCTGCCATGGGCCTGCAGTACCGAGGTCCCAAGATCTCAATATTGCTTAGTTCAGCCTCCACTCCTGGCAAATCCAGTTTTCTCCCCCCATTATCAAGACTAAGTGAAGTCTTCCTCTTGGGGAGTGGGATTCAAGGTGTCAGTCCAAGGTGTTATCGATCTCAAGCAGTTCAGTGGTTGTGGTTTGCAGCCTGTGCATGCTTTGCTTTTTTTTTTTATTATTATTTTTTAGAATCCACTAATGAGTGAGTACATTACCTGCTTATCTTTCTGGGTTTGAGATACCTTGCTCAGGAGGATAATCTCTAAATCCATCCATTTGCCTGCAAATTTTAGGATACTATTTTTTTCTTACTGCTGAGTAGTACTCCATTGTGTAGATGTACCACAGTTTGTTAATCCATTCTTCAGTTGAGGGGCATCTAGGTCATTTCCAGGTTCTTGCTATTACAAATAATGTTGCTATGAACATAGTTGAGCTAATGATTTTGGAGTGTGAATGTGCATCTTTAGGGTATATACCCAGAAGTGGTAATGCAGGGTCCTTGGGGAGATTGATTCTCAGTTTTCTTAGAAACCACCATACTACATTCCAGAGTGGCCGAACAAGATTACACTCCCACCAACAATGGAAGAGTGTTCCTCTTGCACCATACCCTCTCCAGCATAGGTCATCATCTTTGTCTTTTATCTTAGCCAATCTGACAGGTGTCAGTTGGTATCTCAAAGTTGTTTTGACTTGTATTTCTCTGATGGCTAAAGATGATGAGCACTTTTTCAAGTACCTTTCAGCCATTCGTAATTCTTTGCTGAGAATTCCCTTTTTAGATCTGAAACGCATTTTTTAATTGGGTTAGAAAATGTTAAAAAAAAAAAAAAAGAAAAAAGAAAATGTTTTGGGCTCTAGATTCTTGAGTTCTTTATATCTCTTAGAGGTCAATCCTCTATCAATTGTAGGATTGGTGAAAATATTTTTCCATTCTGTAGGCTGTCATTTTGTCCTATTGACAGTGTCCTTGGCTTTACAGAAGATTCTCAGTTTCAGGAGGTCCCACTTATTGATTGTTCATCTTAGTGTCTGTGCCACTGGTGTTAAATTTAGGAAGTGGTCACCTGTGCCAATTCATGGAGGTGTATTTCCAACTTTCTTTTCTATCAAGTTTAAAGTGGCTGGGCTTATGTTGCGGTCTTTGATCCACTTGGATTTGAGTTTTGTTCACGGTGACAGGCTTGGATCTATTTGCCTTTTCTACATACTATCATTTATGCCAAGACTATTTGTTAAATATACTATTTTTTTCCGTTGAATATATTGGGCCTCTTTGTCAAAGATCAGGTGTTCATAGGTTTTTGGGTTAATGTCTGGATACTCAATTCTATTCCATTGATCCACAAGTCTGTTTTTATGCCAGTACCTGGCTGTTTTTATTACTGTAGCTCTGTAGTATAACTTGAAGTCAAGGACAGTGATGCCTCCTGAGGATATTTTGTTGAACAAAATTGTTTTGACAATCCTGGATTTCCTGATATTCCAAATGAAACTGAGTATTGTTCTTTCAAGGTCCAAAAAAAATTGTGTTAGAATTTTGATGGGCAGTGCATTGAATTTATAGATTACTTTTGGTAGAGTTGCCATTTTTGCTATGTTGATCCTACCTATCCAGGATCATGGGAGAGCTTTCCATTTTCTGATATCCTCTGCAATTTCTTTCTTCAGTAATTTTAAATTTTTGTCAAATAGGTCTGTTACTTCTTTGGTAATAGTTACTCTAATGTATTTAATACTATTTGCAGCTACTATAAAGAGTGATGTTTATCATATTTCTTTTCAGACCTTCTATCTTTAGTGTATAGAAGTGCTACTGATATCTTTGAGTTAATCTTGTATCCTGGTGCCTGGCTGAAGTTGTTTATCAGCTGTAGCAGTTCCTTGGAAGAATTTTGTGGGTCACTTATGTATACAATCATATCATCTGCAAATGGAGATATTTTCACTTTTTCTTTTCTAATTTGTATCCCCTTAATCTCCTTTGTTCTCTTATTGCTTTAGCTAAAACTTTGAGAACTATATTGAATAGATAAGGAGAGAGAGGACATCCTCGTCTAGTTCCTGATTTTAGTGGGATTGCTTTGAGTTTTTTTCCATTAAGTTTGATGCTGGCAGTCAGCTTCTTGTATATTGCCTTTATTATATTAAGAAATTGTCCCTGTATTCCGGATCCCTCCAGAGCTTTAACCAGAAAGGAGTGTTGGATTTTGTCAAAGGCTTTTTCAGCACCTAAGGATATGATCATGTGGTATTGTTCCTTTAGTTTGTTCATATGATAGATAACATTTTTTTTTTCATATGTAAAACCAAATCTGCATTACTGGGAAGAAGCCTATTTATTCATGGGGGATGATATTTTTTATATATTGTTATTTATGGTTTGCCAAGATTTTGTTGAGAATTTTGGCATCAATAGTCATGAATGAAATTGGTCTGTAATTCTCCTTCTTTGTTGTGTCTTTGAGTGGCTTGAGTATTATGGTAATTGTGGCCTCATAAAAGGAACTTGAGAATATTCCTTCAGTTTCTACTCTGTAAAATAATTTGAGAAGTAATAGTAGTAATTCTTCTTTGAAGGTAGAATTCTGTACTGAAATCATCTGGACCTGGGCTTTTATTTTTGAGGAGGCTTGTAGTGACATCATCAATTTCCTTAAGTGTTATAGGCCTGTTTAGGTAATTAATCTGTTCTTTAATTAATTTTGGCAAATGGTACCTATCCAGGAAGCTGTCCATTTCTTCTAGGTTTTTCATTTTTGTGGAATATAGATTTTCAAAGTATGATCTGACAATTCTCTGGATTTCCTGGGGGTCTGTTGTTATATCCTCCTTTTTATTACTGAATTTGTTGATTTGGACACTCTCTCTCTGTTCTTTTATGAGTTTGGATGTGGGCTTATTCATCTTCTTGACTTTCTCAAAGAACCAACTCTTTGTATTTGATTCATTAATTCTTTGCATTGTTGTTTTTGTTTCAATTGTATTGATTTCAGCTCTAATTTTGATTATTTCTTCCATATACTCCTTTTAGGTGAGTTTGGCTTTCAGCTGAGCTATTAATTCTCTAGTGTGGGATTTCTCTAGATTTTTCATATAAGTATCTAATGCTATGAATTTTTCTCTTAAGACTGCTTTCATTGTGTCATACAAGTTTGGATATGTTGTAGATTTATCTTAATTAAATTCTAGGAAGACTGATTTCTTTCTTAATTTCTTCCTTGACCCAGAGGTGGTTCAGCTGAATGATGTTTAGTTTCTATTTGTTGGTTGGCTTTCTTTGATTTTTGATATTGTTGAACTCTAACTTTAGGCCCTAGTGGTCCAATATGTTATAAGGGATTATTTTCTTTTTTTGTATCTATTGATATTAGCTTTATGACCATTTATGTGGTCAATTTTGGAGAAAGTTCCATGAGGAGATGAGAAAAATGTATATTCCTTTGCATTTGGGTGGAAGGTTCTGTAGATATCTATTAAATCCATTTGCATCATAACCTCTGTTGGACTCCTTATTTCTCTGTTGAGTCTCTATTTGGTTCACCTATACAGGGGTTAAAGTGGGGTAATGAAGTCTCCCACTATTAGGGTGTGAAAATTGATGTGGTATTTGAGCTTAGCAGTGTTTCTTTTACGTAGGTAGGTGACCTTATATTAGGAAAATAAATATTTAGTATTGTAATCTCCTTTTCACCAATGTTTACTGTGCTGAATAAGTTATGACCAACCTGGTCCCTTTTAATTGGTTTTGGATTAATGTTTACTTTGTTAGATATTAGGATGGCAACCACAGCTTGATTCTTAGGACCATTTGACTGGAAAATCTTTTCCCAACCCTTTACTCTGAGCCTGTGTCTGTCTTTGTGGTAGAGGTATGTTTCTTATAGGCAGCAGAAGAATGGCCTCTGTTGTTGTATCCATCTTGTTAGTGTGTGTGTGTGTTTTTTTTTTAATAGGTGAGTTGAGTCCATTGATATTAAGGGATATTAATGACCATTGATTGATATTTCCTGCTATTTTTGGTATTAACTTGTTTGTATTTCCTTCCTCTGGGTTATTTTTCTGTGGGATTATTGATTGTTTGTGGTTTCATGGGTGTATCTGTGGTCTTTAGATTGGAGTTTTTCCTCTAATACTTTCTGTGGTGTTGGATTGCTAGATAGGTATTGTTTCAGTCTATCTTTGTCATGAAATATCTTGTTTACTCCATTTATCATTATTGATGATTTTGCAGGTTATAGTATTCTAGTTTGGCATCGATGCTCTTTTAATGTCTGTGTCACTTCTGACTAAGCCCTTCTAGCTTTCATCTTTTCCATTGAATAGTCAGGTGTTATTCTGATGGGTCTAACTTTATAAGTAATTTGGCCCCTTTCTTTTGCAGCTCTTAAAATTTTTTCTTTGTTCCGTATGATTTGTGGCTTGATTATTATGTGGCGCACTGAATTTTTTTTGGGGAGGTCATACCTATTTCTCCTTCTGTAAGCTTCTTGTATCTTTGTAGGCATTTCCTTCTTTAAGCTAGAAAATGTTTCTTCTATGATTTTATTGAATATGTTGTCTGTGCCTTTGAGCTGGTATTCTTCTCCTTCTTCTATTTCTATTATTCTCAAGTGTGGTCTTTTCATTGTGTTCCAGATTTCCTGAACATTTTGTGTTATAGCTTTTTTGGTTTTAGTATAATAACTTTATCTTCTGCGTCTCTTAAGCAATATTCTCAGCTGAAAACAGAAAATCCACTTCTAACTAATTCAAGAAGAGTTTTTTATTAAAAGGAGAGACCAATGGCATTATTCTGGAAATGATAAAAATCCAGGGATCCAAGGTGGACAGGAACATAGAAAAGCATAAAAGTCCTTGTGGTTAGTTCCACAGTCACTATTAGTAGGTTCACTGTAGATGGTGTATTCCTTGTGTTTTTATCTTGAATATGACAAAGAATAAAAAGTTTTTTTTGTAGTAGTGTCAATACATGAATGTTATATATGTGACTCTAAGTCATCAGCTATGTAACTTCTAGTTTACATTCATACCACACTCTTCTTCTTGCTATATTATTTTTTCTTTTATTCTGTTGGTGATTTTCACAAAATTAGAAAGAGCAAAGGACATTTTTCTACTCATTGCCAAATCCAGTGGCTATATTTTTCTCCTATAATTCTTTTAGTTGAACTAAATCAAATTTAAATTAAATTGCTGTTAGTCTTTGATAAATATTTAGGGTGTCTAATAAATAATTGTTTCATAAACAATAAAATATGTTTGAGGAATAACTCCAGCAAAAAGTCATTCTATGTGTTAAAGTGAGTCACTGTCTACTTAAAAGAAGTTATATGAACAAGATCTGTCATATAATGGAAACAGTTTTCCCAGTTCTTTTTTTGTTTATTTGCTTTTGAAAATATTTTGAAATCACAGAGAATAATTCAGCCAAAAAAATAGCAAGGAGACCAGAAAAACAAACAAAGCTGTATAAAATTTTCAAAATATCATTTACGAGCAAACGTAATTTATCATACTGAAATGTGGAACTTTCAATATATTTTCAGTCAAATATATGAATTCAATTTCTTGTATTTCAATAGTTAAAATAGTAGACTCAACCTCAGCAAAAATAGTCTGGCTGGCTTCAACTAACATCTACAGATCTACAGACTCACAAAAAACAGCAATTTGGTCTGTCTTAGCATGACCTCATTTATTTTTTTAAATATATCATTTTTTAATAATTTTGTTTCTAGATTTGAAGGAAAATAACATGTAAGCATAAAAAGTTTTCAAAATAATGTTAAATGTATCAGAAAAACATCTTGTGGAAATAAATTCTTTTTTATCTTGAGATTTAATCTTTCTGTCATTCTTGGACTGAATGAAAGATAAGACAAATGTATACATAAATGAAAATGTTTACATTTTATGGTTAAAGTTTGATGATTTGATATTTTGAGGTGATACAGATATTTCTGTTAGCTCTTTGAAAATGAGCAAAATTCAATATTGTGCTTTTAATACAGCAAACATGTTAACAAGTGTCATAAATGCTCACATCACATGAAATTCATTTCTTTATTTCTAAAAATGTTAGTAAACACTGGTATTAACACTATGGAATCTGTTTTGCACTACTGATATTTTTATTTTATGAATCCCATTTTAGAAATAATAATTTTTTTACAAGCATGGAATAAAATATAACAAGAACTGGATCATTCCTCAATATTTCTCCCTTGTAAGCTTATCTTTGTCCTCTGACAAGACACTGTTTTTTGTTTAGTTTTGTTTTTGTTTGTTTTGTTTCTTTTTATTTTTTTTAATCTTTGATGAATATGGAATGCTTTTGTTCAAGTGTCATCTATGATTTTCATATAGGTATTTTTGCTATTGTTTCTTTCTATTTTCTCTTTATTACTCTGTTCAGGTCTTGGTGTTGTAGAAGCACCAGTTTATTCTGGTGTTGCATTGTTGTTCTGTATATTGTTATATGTATTCTTGCACTGGCATCTGCCCAGGTCTTCTGTGGTTCACACTTTAATCAGCTACTAGTCAGTTGTGACTACGGGGCTTGTGTGTCTTTTGTCTGCTTTGAGCAAGGGTTCGGCAAGATCTCTGTCTCTCCTCTGGACATGTGTCTGAGTTTCAAAGGCATGAGTCCACCTCTGATGAAATAGTTCACCCAGGAGGCTGGGCCAGCCCTCAGAGGTTCCTACAGTTAGGGGTTGCAGGTGGAGGCCCCTCCCAGCTAAACCCTAGGGCCTGTCTGCTAGCAAGAGTCAGAGATCAGAACCTTTGGTGTGACTCTGGCCCTGGAGAAGGATTCTTCAGATGGGCAACCAAGGAGCTGGAATCAGTTCATCTCTGATTCCACTCAGAACAGGGATTCTTAAAGAGAATCTTGTTGAAAGCACTATCAGGATGTTAAGGATTATCTTGCCATTGAGTTGAGTGTTTACCCTCATGATTTATTATTCAGATAGTTTTCTAAGCCTTAGCACAAGAGCAGAATTTGATATTCATGAAGAAATAGCAGATATATACCTGTCCCACATTACCTGGTCCTCTCTGCTGAGCATTAAACTATTTATTAAAATATGTAAGTAACAACCTAATATACAAATTTTTGCAGATAACAATGGTTAATTGGATTCTTTGCCTCTGAAATTAAGGAGTAACCTACTTGAAGATTATGAATCAGTATTTATAATGGAATTTCAGTTAAGAAGTGATACCTTAGTGTTCAACATGAGAAATCCACTTTCAAATTTATTCAAGTGGCAGGTATTTTTTCCCCTAACAACTGTTGGCAAGTAGCCATAGTTTATTATCATTTTTTTTCATAAAAATGGCCTACCTTATTAGTCTTTGTATCTTCATGAAACAATAATCATTCATTTTCCCATAGTATATATATAGTGAATTATATTACAGCTGTAAATAGAAATGCCCTCAAGACATAGAAACTGTCTCTTATAACCTAACCACAAATTTACAGTACCATCACCACTTATACCAATTTCAATGTTTGTTCAGTTTAACTTTGATCCATAAATTAGAGAAAGTTACAGCTGAGTAAACACTTTAACCTATGTGCACTAATAAGTGATAGAATAGAAAGTAAGATAAGACAAAAAATAGTGAAACAATTCAAGTAATACATTGTAGGATTAAAAGATCATTTATCAAATGATGAGATTTTGTTACAAAATAAACTCAACATCACCCTTGCCACACTGGGGGACAGAAGTCAACATTACAAAAGCTGGAAAGGAAATGGAGTGAGAACTGAGAGAGATGACTGGAATCAGAAAAGGCATTTGTGGGTAATGTGGAAACTCAGGACATTAGAAATTCCCTGGAATCTGGAAGGGTGACCCTAGAGAGGACTTTTAGTAATGAAGGATATTAAGCCTAAACCAGTCATGTTTGGTAATCAGGCCAGGATTCCAGTTGTGGGACTAGGACACCAGCCCAGCAACAAAATCTTAACCTACAATCTGTCTTGCAGGGAAGTGTTTGAAATCAAACTTGTTTGAGTGGCCACCCAAAACTGGTCTAATTTGAGTCCTATGCCCAACACTACCTCAATGACCAGGAACTGAATGGAGTCTGTATAATCAAAGGACAAATTGGACATTCTGCAAGTATCCAACGGAATCACTTAGACATCCATCCCAGCATTACATATTATTGCCAATTCAATTGGTTACTCCCTACAACCTGACAGTACAAGTCTGATGTTGAAGACACTACATACTTCAGGCATCCAGCACAGAGAAAATGAGTTAGTGCCAAACGGGAAGCTACAGCCATACTTACCAACATTCATGGTGCTGAAGTTTGCTATGTATACTAACAAAGGAGGAAAGTAATCATTAATAGCACCCAACTACAAACAATGAAACCTAAAAGTGGTGCTAGAGTGGCATAAATTTAATTGAAATAGTTGATTTTTTACTAAAATTGGATTTAAGGCAACTCTATGAGATGAAACTCTTGCATGATTCTATGAAAATTGTCATAGTGTAAGAGTATATAGGCCATGGAGTATTATAGTGAAACCTACGATTGTTGTCTGCTAAGACAACAGTTTTCAACCTTCCTAATTCTGGGTTCCTTATTGTACTGATCTCTAACCATAAAATTAGTTTTGTTGCTTTTTAATAACTTTAATTTTGCTACTATTGTGAATTGTAGTGTAAACTTCTGATATGCAGGATATCTGATGAGTGACTCTTTTTATAGGGTCATTAGACTCCCAAGGGTGTTGTGACCTACAAGTCAATAACTGCTGTGCTAAGGGAACATAGCAATAATTACTGGTGGCATATTGCTATACCCATAAATCAGTGCTCCACTGAGTTTTTATAATGGAAACTTCTTTTAGTAGATTATAACTGACACAAATTTTCACAAAAAGAAATTGTGCAGAGAGTGAGAAAGTTTGAACTCATACCTAAGTGGACTGTATCTTCTCAAAAACCCCCACTTAGCAGCTCAAAGATTAACCTGGGAGAAAAGGTTGAAAGATTGTGTTAAAGAGAAATAGTAGATGGCTTTAAGTAGATAACATCTTTCAGATACAATGGAGCTGATATTCATATTGTGTCAACATGCATAGGATTTGCATAATTCAAGAAAGACACATTTTAATAGGGAAAAGAGGAAGTTGACCCAAAACTTCCATCCCTGTTCAGAAAGATATTTGCTACCTGTTACAGGAAAAAAAAATAGTTTCTTCAATGGACATAGAAGAAACTATGTCAAACACACCCCAGGACTGGCATCATGCTCAATAGTAGGTGGCCAACACAAAATGGGTATATTTTCTATTTATAATTTGATTTTGTGTTGCTTTGATTTATTATTATTTTTCAGCTTTCTAGCATTTTTTTGTTAGTATGTTTTTACCATTTGTTTGAGAGAAAGAAAACAAAGATAGATGGGTAGTGATGTGAAAAGATGAGGGAAGAGTTGAGGGATGGTTTTTGGATAAAAATAGTCAATAAATGATAAGTTGCAGTCAGAAGTTTCTCTGTCTTTCCTGGCTGATCCTGCAGTCACTTAGACCCAAAGAAAAACAAAGTCTCATAATAATTTTGAGCTGTTGGTTCTATGGCTCAGGCTTGTTGCTTGATTATCCTTACACTTTAAGTTAACCCATATTTGTATTTTTATTTAGCCATGTAGCATGATACCTTTTTGCTCAGTGCAGCATTTTTATCTTGCTTCTTCTGAATCTCCTGGCATCTTCTCCTCTGTTCTTCTGTGTCCCAGAATTCTAGTTTTCTCCACTCTACTTCTACTTCTTGTCTAGCAACTTAATCAATTAGAATTTTAATAAACTCATACAAGTGTCAAATATTTACAGTGTGAAAAAGCATAGTCCCACAGAAGTTTATTCACCATATTTTGAATTTATAGAAGTCATCATAATTTATTTAGAGTTAATTTATAAAATTTATGATATATGTTATCTCACTTTAAAACAATTACGAATTTTTTGTATTAAAAAATTATGAGTTAATTGCTAAAAATTGCATAGTGAGTGGGTAGAAGAATACAGAATAAGTTTTATTTTTAAATATAAGCCTTCATAATGTTTTATATGTGTTCATCCTAAAATTATGTATAATATATTATATATAATGTATATAAGTTGTATATAATATAATATTCATGTTTACATACAAAGTACACTATGTGAGTTGCTTGAATTGCAAACAGGTAAAAATGTGTCCTGGGCTGAAGGAAACTATATTTAATTCTTTGACATCACTCTATGATGAGTTGTGAAATGTCATTTGCAAGTCTATTTTGGGGTTTTCCTGCTACAAAATGGTCCAGATGTTCATTTCTTAAAGATTAAATTGATACCAAGTGTATAAGAATTTCTTCCTTATCTAAGCTTAGTTTATAAAGTTTTCTTTCTTGCCAGATATTTGAAAGTCTCTGGGTGATCATATATTTAAACAGGAGGTCCATAGGAAAGCAAGCAAAAAAAAAATATTTTCAAATGTCATAATGTTATTTCATGTAAATAAAAGTTTTATTTTTATAATTACATTGGTTTTCTAAAATACGGTTCTACAAAATCTCCCTCAGAGAGGTTTTTCCCACATATTTTAATAAAATGACAAGTAATGGCAATAATCATGCTTGTAATACATTCTTTAAACATAAAATTGCTGTTTGGGTTATCTGTAGCAATAAAATTATAGACAATATAGTTTTATCATTGTTTTTTATTTAATTGTGAATTTAAAAACTACTGGGTAATATATCATATGCATAGCTTCGTTAAAACTGATTTAATTATAAAAATGTCATTTCTCAAGTGAGAAATGAAATTGACTTCCAGTGCATGCAGCAGCTCTGTGGAGATGTTGTTTCTGCAAATGATTAAAGGCACAGTCAAATAAAGGAACCTACTGAATTTTATCACTATATCATAAAGTGTATATATAACACCTATAAAGTCTATGGTGGGAAAGTAAATTATTTACTGTGAGAACCTTGACTGTGAAGTCATTTATATGTCACTAATGGATATGCCCACAGCAGAGCCAGCAAGAGCCTAAAAATAACATTATTTTTGTATTGCTCTACTTTTTCCATTTGAGCATAAGGCGTTCAGCTTTTAGATTTTAGACACACAATCAAAACGTCCATCAAGAAGTTTCTGGGGGCATTATTGCTTAACTGATTTTGGTGGCATTTAAAAATTTAATTGTGCTTTTCTTTGTTATTTAAAATATACATTAGGTTTTTGGTAACTTCTAATGTGTTCAAAAAAAGCATATCATCAGACACATTACTTTTACTATATATAATTTAAAATACATATCAAATACTACTTGTATCCATAAAGAGTGCAGTGTGACCCATATGCAAAAGTCATAGAAAGATTTTTGTCCTTTGGAAATAACAAAGAATAAGAATTTAACCACTTAGTAATACTCTAGAAATTGGCCCATCCTATGGTGAGTATTTTGAGGAAAAACAATTTGACAACTAGATTACTTTTTCTCTGAAAAAAAGTTTTATAATTAATTATTCCTTTAAAGTCATAAAAATGAGCTTTCCTGAAGCAAAGAAACATCTTTGTAAGTTTGGATCCTGATCATTTTGTATAGCCTAATAGAGGTCCCAAGATGTTAAAATGAATAGAAATTCTTATCACTCAAACTATAAAATGCCAAATTAGAGACTCAAAGATGGAAAGTGACTTTTCCAAAGTCACAGGTAGAGCTACAGAAGCTTACATTGAAAATGATGCCCTTCATTTTGTTCATTGATACTTTCCTAGTTCACCCTGAGCATCCATAGAACACAAGTTGCTCATAATCCCTGGCCCCTCTCTTAGTTACTATGATATTTTTCTGTTCTCTTTTGTTTATTTTTCATATTTTAATTTAGCTACAATGTATCTCTGCCCACTTTCTATCCTTAAAATCCTCCTTCCTAACCCTCCTTACTTTTTTCAAGTTCATGACCCATTTCTACATTAATTGTTATTGCATGTATATATGTATTGGTATTTAAAAACCGTATTCCTAAATATAACCTGCTTAGTCCATGTAATGTAACTTTTATATATATTTTCAAGACTGATTCTTTGGTGCTGAAAATACAAATTGCTGTGTTCTTCCCTGGGAAGCACCACCTCTTCTGCACAAGCTTTGCAGGGCCCAGACTATGTATGATTTCCCTGTACCATTCAGTATATTTATTAATATCTTTCTTTTTTCTTAATGTAAAGTTTTGGGGATGTTTGTCTTGCTAAATCTAGAGAAATTATTGCTGAAGATTCATAGTCTCACACATAGCAATGTTGTAATAGGTTTCTGGCCCAGTCTTTTTGGTCTAGCCTCATGGATCAGTCCCAAAGTCCTATAGAAACACACACAAGGCAGAATGAGTTCCAAAGCACTCTGTAACAGGTGCAGATAAAGTCTGCCTGTCACCATACCCCCAGCTGCTGCTGAGGGAATTTGCACGGCTACCCACCTATACCTCAAACTGAGCAAACAGACAAGGACTGGGGTCCATGAAGGACAGACTCAGACCCCGCAAAGAGAGGTGACAGGAGGCACACAAGCCCGAGTGCCACAACTGACCAAGAGCCACCTAATTGTGAGCCACTGAAGCCATGGGCAAACGTCAGTGTAAAAACTTACATAATAATACAAAGAACAACAAGGTAACTCCAGAAGAAAGTGGCAATCTTACAAATACAAGACCTGAACTGAGCAATGAAGAGGAAACAGAAGTAAGCAACACCAAAAATTCCTTTTTGATGATCATCGAAGCTCTCAAAGAAGATATGAAAAATGGCCTTAAAGGAATAGAAGAAAATGCAAACAAAAAATTGGAAGAGATGAACAAATCTATGAAAGAAATATGCCAGGAACTAAAAGCTGAAATAGAAGCAATAAAAAAGGCACAAAATGAGGCAAAGCTGGAAATAGAAAATCTGAAGAAAAAAGCTGGAACCACAGATACAAGCATAACAAACAGAGTTCAAGAGATGGAAGATTGAATCTCTGAAGTGGAAGACTCAGTAGATCAAATTGAGATATCAGTCAAGGAAAATAGTAAAACGAAAAAAGCCATAACTCAAAATGTTCAGGAAATCTGGGACACCATGACAAGACCTAATTTGAGAATAATAGGAATAGAAGAATGAGAAGAATACCAGTTCAAAGCACAGATAATGTTTTCAATAAAATCATAGAAGAAAACTTCCCTAACCTGAAGAAGGAAATGCCTATAAAGATACAAGAAGCTTACAGAACACCAAATAGATATGACCCTCCCCCCAAAAAAAAGTCAGAGCACCACAGTATAATCAAGCCACAATCATACAGAACAAAGAAAAAATTTTAAGAGCTGTAGGGCCCAGTTGGCCCTTGCACAACTTGCTGGAACATTGCATCATGTTCCCCAGCTATTGCACCTTCGCCACTTATGCTAATTAGGCGCTGTGTAGTGACCTATCTGATGTGATCCTTGATTATGTTAATTTGGCACTCCTTACCACCTATCACCAGCTATATGCTAATGAGGCATTACTTTGGACCTATCACCAACCATATGCTAATGATGCATTATGTTGGGCACCAATCATAGAGCTACACGCATCCCAGCTTCCCTATATAAGCAGGCTGCATTTCAGGCACGGGGTCTTTCTTCCACAATTCTACCTTAACTGAGCTGTACTCCAATAAAGTGTGATCTGAGAAGAATCGTGCATGTGGTGACTAGTCATTCTGCAGGCCAGAAAGCAGCTCACCACAAGTGGTGCCAAAACCCGGGACTCTTTGCACCCTGCAGGGAAGACCGACTCAGAACTCGACACACAGAGTAGACTGTCGGTGAGTAGTCCATCCAGATAAGCGGGTGCTCCTGGAAGGTCTGGAGCCTGAGATTTTTTGTTGTAGTTTTTTTCATCCTAATTGTCCTGATTTTTCTTGCCTGCTTGTGGCTGTGGAGCCACCAACCCGGCAAGGAGTGCCTTCCCTGGCAGTGCAATAAATCAAATGTGTGTCTGATCTAATTAGCTGCTCATAGATCAGAGCACAAGATGGGGAAAAAATTGTCCACCGACCCCACGACCGAGTTCCGTGAGCCTATTCAGGCTATATTGTGTAGCCGAGGGCTAAAGCTTTCCCACAGAGCCATAAGCCAGTTGCTGGAAAATATCAAAAGCAGTGCTCCATGGTTTGGGGTGTCAGGCAGTTTGTCTATTCCATCGTGGGATAAACTTGGCAGGGATCTAGATACATGCAACACTGAGGAAATACTTTTCTGAGGCACCCTTCCGCTATGGTATATGATCTATTATTACCTAAAAGATGGAAAATATGAAGACATTATTCAGCAAGGATGTAAGGCTCTCAGTACATGCCAGGATAGCACATCAGAAAATGGAGGTGCAGGGACTACAAAAGATAGGCCTAAGAAAAAGAAAAAGGAAAAGAAAAATTCAGAACCAGTGTCAGGACTGTACCCATTCCTAGATGAATTTAAAGATTTAAATATATATCAAGATGAGCTAGACTCTGAGGAGGAGGAAGATATAGAAGAAGCGGCTGCAGCCTATGAGTGAGAACACTATGATCCTCCGCAATTCAGCTGATCATCACCGTTCAATCCCGCAAAGGCTAGAGCTACTGCTCCCCCTCCTTTAGGGAACAAGTTGGGATGCACATTCATCACCCAGGAAACGTGGTCTGGGGTGACCACAGCCTTCCCTGTGTTTGAGGATCCAGACACATGTGACTGATATTATGAAGTAATTGACCATAAGATTATTAAAGACCTTGCAGAGGCAGAAAAAGAGATGGTGTAGCTGCCAACTATACCACCATGTTGCTACAGTGCCTTATGCTCAATGCCTTAACACCCACTGATTGGCAAGACATTGCCAGAGCATGCTTAACTATGAGGTAATATTTAGACTGGAAGTCAATTGTGACTGATCTGGCACATAGTCAGGCCCAGGAGAACGCTGCCAATGGGCAGCGAGCATGGAGTGCAGATATGCTGTTAGGGCAAGGACAATGGGTAAATAATCAGACAGCATATCCTGTGGAAGTTTAAAATCAAATAAACACCATCAATATGAGGGTTTGGTGAGCCCTCCCCAATAAGGGGGAGGTCTCAAGGAACCTAACCAAAATAATACAGGGCAGCACGGAACCATTTTCTGACTTTGTAGCTCGAATGATAGATGGAGCAGGGTAAATTTTTGGTGATGTGGAAACCGCACTGCCACTAGAAAAGCAATTAGTTTATGAGCAGTGTACAAAAGAGTGCCGTAGGGCTATCACCCTGCACAAATGAAAGGACCTAGAATATTGAATGAAAACGTGCCGAGAAATCAGAGGACCTTTATCAAATGCAGGACTCGCTGCTGCTGTGATGGCTGCCTCTCGTGGTAATAAAGGTTCTAACAGCAGCGGGGTGTGTTTTTGGTGTGGCAACCCAGGCATGTTAAAAGACAGTGCCGAGAGGCTGCCCCCATGACAAGGACAAAACCGCCTCAAGAAGTGAAGACTCCAGGGATATGTCCAAGATGTAAAAAGGGTAAACACTGGGCCAACAAATGTAGGTCTGTTAAGGACCTTAATGGACAACCCATTCAACCTGCTGCCCACATAGTTAATCCAAAAAACGGGGTAGTGGGCTCTTGGTCTTAGGGCCTGAAAATATTTGGGGCCCACGAGGAAGTGAATTTCCAACAACTCAGGCCCCGCGATGAGCCATGTCAGGCTACGCAGGGCTGGACCTCCGTGCCACCTCCAGAATTGTATTAACAACAGGCATGGGAATACAACCCTTAGACACAGACATGCAAGGGCCACTCCCAAAAGGGACAATTGGGCTAGTGTTAGGCCGCTCTTCTTCCACCTTACGGGACTCATTGTTATAACTGGAGTTATTGACCTAGATTATACTGGAGTCATCAAAGTAATGTGTCAGTCCCCTCGAGGGATAATTACCATAACCCCTGGTGATCACATTGCACAATTATTAACCTTGCCCTCTTTCCACAACAATTACCTGGCATGCTCAGAAAAATGGGGATCCAAGGGCTTTGGATCCACCGGAATTGATTTGGCTTTTCTGTCACTGTCTCTTAATGACCGCCCTATGCTTGATCTTATAATAGAAGGGAGAAAATTTCAAGGATTGGTAGATACTGGAGCAGACAGAAGTATAATTACAATTAGAGATTGGTCACGATCATGGCCACTTTAAACATCTTCACAGACCTTGCCAGGTTTAGGTTACGCAGATGTCCCTAGAATTAGCTCTAAGGAATTGACATGGAAAACAGAGGACCAAAAGGGAAAGTTTCAGCCTTTTGTAGTTGAAGGACTGCCAATCAATCTATGGGGCAGGGATATCCAGAGTCAAATGAATCTCAAGCTTACTAATGATTATTCTGACAAAGCGAAAAAATATCATGATTAGATCAGGATTTGTTCCTAGCTAAAGGTTAGGGCATATTTTATAAGGCATTACCACACCAATAGAGGCTCAAGGAAATGCCAATCGGCAAAGCTTAAGTTTTTCACAGGGGCTACTGAGCCTATGATTCCTATCTCATGGATGACCACTGCACCTGTGTGGGTACCTCAGTGGACTCTGTCAAAAGAAAAATTGGAAGCAGCCTCTCTGTTGGTTCAGGAACAGTTACAGCTGGGGCACTTAGAGCCCTCCCAGTCTCCCTGGAATACTCCCATATTTGTTATCAGAAAGAAATCAGGAAAATGGTGCTTACTTCACGATCTGCGTGCCATAAATCAACAAATGCAAGTCATGGGACCCATTCAGAGGGGTTTACCAGCTTTAACAGCTATTCCAAAGAACTGGTCTGTTTTAGCGGTAGATATTATAGATTGTTTCTTTTCCATTCCCCTAAATAGTCAGGATAAGGAAAGATTTGCTTTTACTTTACCCTCTATTAATCATGAGCAGCCTGAAAAGCAATATCAGTGGGTTGTCCTTCCTCACGTTTTGGCCAATAGTCCTACAATGTGTCAACTTTATGTAGACAGAGCTCTACAGCCAGTAAGAGATAAGTTTCCCCGTTTTAGAATTGTACATTATATGGATGATATTTTGCTTGCAGCCCATTCTATGGAATTGTTAGAATTAGCGTTAAGTTTGTTAACCAAGGAATTAAAAGACAAAGGTTTATTTATTGCTCCAGAGAAGATACAGAAGGGAGGAGCAATTGAATTTTTAGGAACTAATATTCAGAATGCCCATGTTAGACCACAAAAAGTAGAATTTAGGACCAATTGCTTAAGGACTTTAAATGATTTTCAAACATTGCTTGGGGATATAAATTGAATTCGACCATATTTGAAATTAACTTGCTTTGAGCTTAAACCCTTATTTGATATTTTAGAGGGAAACCCAGATCTTAATTCCCCATGCCAGCTGACCCCAGAGGCACAGAGAACACTTCAGAAGGTAGAGCAAGTAATTACTAGGGCACAGTTGTTGCGCTGTGATGAATCCAAGCCCATTTGGATGTGTATCCTCCCCACTTTAGGCTTTCCAACTGGTGTTCTTTGGCAAGAAGGGCCTCTGCTGTGGATTCATACTAAATCTACAGGGATGAGAAGCTTGTCCCACTATCCATCCATGATGGCTGAGGTTGCGTTATTAGGCATTAAACAATCTATTACATCTTTTGCCAAGACACCTGACAGACTTATAGTCCCTTATACAAAAGAACAAGTAGAGATATTGGCTGTCGCTACCTCAAAATGGGCTATATTGGTTTGTGCATTTTCTGGTACAATTGATAATCATTTGCCCAAGAGTGAACTTTTAAGATTTGTAGTTCAGCATCCTGTGATGTTCCCTTGGATCACGAGAGAGCAACCGTTGAACGATGCCTTAACCATCTACACAGATAGGTCTAAGACTGGGAAGGGAGCCTACATAGTGCAAGGAGGCTCACCTGTAACTGTTGAGTGCCGTCCAAATGCTCCCCAAATAGTAGAATGCCAAGTAGTTTTAGAGGTTTTTAAATGTTTTCCTGAGTCTTTTAATTTGGTATCTGATTCATCACATGTGGTGAATGCTGTTAAAAATTTAGAAATTGTTTCCTATATTAAACCCTCTAGTATGGTAGCCTCACTTTTAGCAGGAATAAGAGGTAAGATTTTTGCATCGATCCAATCCCTTTTATATAACTCATATCCAAGCTCACTCTTTGTTACCTGGTCCTATGGCAAAAGTCAATGAACAAGTTGATCTGACAACACGCGCTTTTGTGGCATTGGACTCTGAAACACAAGCGCGAGAGTTTCATACCTTATACCATGTTTCATCTGCTGTTTTAAGAACTAAATTTAAAATTTTTAGGGAGATAGCTAGGAATATTGTGAAAAGCTGTTCTGCTTGTGTGCAATTCTTACATGCTCAGAAAATAGGGATTAATCCCAGAGGCATTTTTCTACTTGAAATTTGGCAGATGGATGTTACCCATGTTCCATCCTTTGTAAAGCTTCAGTATGTGCATGTCTCCATTGATACATGTTCTGGGGTAATGCACCCTACACCTCTTTCTGGGGAAAGGGTTCACAATTTCATTACCCACTGTCTTGAAGCTTGGGCCACTTGGGGCAAGCTTGATACACTGAAAACAGACAACAGGCCAGCCTATGTGTTTAAGAGTTTTGCGTCATTTTGTCACAAAATGCAAGTGAAACATATCACAGGCCTGCCCTATAATCCACAAGGCCAAGAGATAATAGAGCATGCACATCGTACGCTCAAGGACTTCCTGCAAAAACAAAAAGGGGAAATAGCAGAGAATTGCACCTCTAAACAAAGACACTCTCTTGCTTTATTTACTATAAATTTTCTAAATTTAAATGATAAAAATGAAACTGTTGCCGATTGTCATATGATGTCAGAATCCAACAATCAAGGCAAAGTTTTGTAGAAGGATGCACTTTCTAATCAATGGCGGGGCCTGGAACGCGTTATCGTTCGATCCAGGGGATCTTTATGTGTTTCTCCACAGAATCAGGAGCCAGTTTGGGTGCCATCAAGACTGATGAGACGTGTGGAGGATGACTCTAAGGATGATGCTGATATGGACACTCCTGACTGTCTTCCCCCTGATTCTGGTGGAAAAGATGATACTCTGGGGGATTAGTCGGACCTGGCAATTACCTATGCCAGTTCATGCTCAGTCTAGAGTTCTCCCTACTATATTTTCCACTTGGTGTGAATTGGATGTCCCATTTGCTGAGTGGTATCCTTGCCACCAATGAAAGAGTAAATTTACTAGAAGAAGTTATTGAAGATGTATATGGCCTAGTACATTGGGCTGTGTACAGAAATTGGGGCATGTTTGTGTTACCCCTCTTGTTGTTTCAGATGTTTGAATGAAAGTCGAAGAATTGGAGAATTTTTAAGTGGGAATTCATCTATGGAGGCCGAAAAGATGATCCTTAAGCAAAAGTTCCAGATCGCACATTTGAATGCTACAAGATTGGAGCCTGTTACACTTGGGAACTTTACTTCTTGGCTCACTTCTGCCCTTTCCTTTTTCAAGGAGTGGGTGGGAGTGGGAATCTTTGCAGTCTGCTGTTTATTTGGGGTTGTTTTTTGCCTCTGGCTGGTTTGCCGTATTCACATCAGAGCACGTTGTGAAAAGGTCCTACTCACTCAGACACTCCTGGCTGTTGATGCAGGGCACTCCTCCGCAGCCTGGCTCTCAGCTCTTAGTGACTTATAATGATTGCCCTTGCACAGAGAGGCTTTAGCTGCCATTACACATCTATAGGGAATCATTCTCTTCTGAGATGGCCTTTGCACCCTGCTGCCCTCACTGGCCTTGCAAGCAGGAAGGCATCTCGGGGATCCTGGCAGCAGGAAACAGCCTTTGAGCGGTGGTCACATCATGAGGTGAACACCTGTATGGGCTATATCCTGTCTGTACCATTAGGAAAACAAAGAGGGGGAGATGTAGGGCACAGTTGCCCCTTGTGCAACTTGTTGGAACTTTGTATCATGTTCCCCAGCTATTACACCTTCGCCGCTTATGCTAATTAGGCGCTGTGTAGTGACCTATCTGATGTGATCGCTGATTATGCTAATTTGGCACTCCTTACCACCTATCACCACCTATATGCTAATAAGGCATTACTTTGGACCTATCACCAACCATATGCTAATGAGGCATTATGTTGGGCACCAATAATATAGCTACATGCGTCCCAGCTTCCCTATATAAGCAGGCTGCATTTCAGGCATGGGGTCTTTCTTCCACCATTCTACCTCAACTGAGCTGTACTCCAATAAAGTGTGATCCAAGAAGAATCCTGCATGTGGTGACTTGTCATTCTGCAGGCCAGAGTGGCTAGCCACAAAGTGCTACAAAAGAAAAGGGCCAACTCACATATAAAGGCAGACCCATCAGAATAATGCCTGACTATTCAATGGAAACAATGAAAGCTAGAAGGGCATGGTCAGAAGTTATACAGACACTAAAAGAGCATGGCTGCCAAACTAGAATACTATACCCTGCAAAATTATCAATCACCATAGATGGAGTAAACAAGGTATTTCAGGACAAAGTCAGACTGAAGGAATATCTATCTACCAATTCAGCACTACAGAGAGTATTAGAGGGAAAACTCCAACCTAAGGACCTGAGATACACGCATGAAATCACAAACAATCAATAATTCTGCAGAAGAATACCCCGGAGAAAGGAAATACAAAGAAGTTACCACCAAAAATGGTAGAAAATATGAATCAATGGTCACTAATTTCCCTTAATATTAATGGTCTCAACTCTCCTATAAAGCGTCACACACAAACAAGATGGATACAACAGAAGCCATACTTCTGTTGCCTGCAAGAAACACACCTCAAGCACAAAGACAAACAGAGGCTTAGAATAAAGGGTTGGGAAAGGATTTTCCAGCCAAATGGTCCTAAGAAACAAGTAGAGGTTGCAATTCTAACATCTAACAAATTAGAATTTAAGCTAAAAACAATTAAAAGGAACCAAGATGGCCACTACTTATTCATCACAGGAAAAATTGGTCAAGAGGAGATTTCAATCTTGAATATTTATGCCCCTAATATAAGGGCACATACTTATGTAAAAGAAAAACTTCTAAAGCTCGAATCCCACATGAATTCTTTCACCCTAGTAGTGGGAGCCCTCAATACCCCACTTTCAACCCTGAATAGATCAACAAGGCAGAATCTCAACATAGAAATAAGGAGTCAAAAAGAGGTTATGATGCAAATGGATTTAATAGATATCTACAGAAGCTTCCACCAAAACACAAAGGAATATACATATTTCTCACCTCTTCATGGAACTTTCTCCAAAACTGACAACATAATTGGTCATAAAGCAAATATCAGCAGATATAAAAAAATGGAAATTATCCCTTGTAACATATCAGACCACCAGGGCCTAAAGTTAGAGTTCAACATCATCAAAACCCAAAGAAAGCCTACCATCTCATGGAAACTAAACATCACTAAGCTGAACCATCACTGGGTCAAGGAAGAAATTAAGAAAGAAATCAAAATTTCCTAGAATTTAATGAAAATGAATCCACAACATATCCAAACTTGTGGGACACAATGAAAGCAGTCTTAAGAGGAAAATTAATAGCGCTGGATGACTATATGAAAAACCTAGAGAAATCCCACACTAGAGACCTAACAGCTCAGCTGAAAGCCTCAGAACAATTAGAAGAGAACTGACCTAGAAGGAGTAGATGGCAGGAAATAAACAAACTTAGAACTGAAATAAATACAATTGAAACAAAAAGAATTAACGAATCTAAGAGTTGGTTCTTTGAGAAAGTCAACAAGATAGATAAACTCTTAGACAAACTAATCAAAAAACAGAGAGAGAGTGTTCAAATCAACAAAATCAGAAACGAAAAGGGGGACATAACAACAGACACCCAGGAAATACAGAGAATTATCAGATCATATTTTGAAAATATGTATTCCACAAAAATGGACAACCTAGAAGAAAAGGACAGTTTTCTGCACAGATACCATCTATGAAAATTAAATGAAGATCAGATTAATTACATAAACAGGCCTCTAACCCTTAAGGAAATTGAAGCTGTCATTAAAAACCTCCCCCAAAATAAAAACCCTGGTCCAGATGGTTTTAGTGCCGAATTCTACCAGACATTCAAAGAAGAAATACTACCATTACTCAAACTATTTCACACAGTAGAAACTGAGGGAATATTGTCAAATTCATTTTATGAGGCCACAATTACCCTAATACCCAAGCTACCTAAAGACACAACAAAGAAGGAGAATTACAGACCAATTTCCCTCATGAATATTGATGCAAAATTCTCAACAAAATTTTGGTAAACCATAAACAACAATGTATAAAAGATATCATCCACCATGACCAAGTAGGCTTCATCCCAGAAATGCAGGGCTGGTTTAACTTACGAAAAACTGTATAAGTTATTCATCAAATAAACAAACTAAAGGAAAAAAGAAAACACATGATCATATCCTTAGATGCAGAAAAAGCCTTTGACAAAATCCAACACTCCTTTATGTTTAAAGCCCTGGAGAGATCAGGAATAAAGGGAGAATACCTAAATATACTAAAGGTGATTTATAAGAAGCTGACAGCCAGTATCAAACTTAATGGAGAAAAACTCAAAGCAATCCCACTAAAATCAGGAACTAGACAAGGCTGTCCTCTCTCCCCTTATCTATTCAATATAGTTCTCAAAGTTTTAGCTAAAGCAATAAGGGAACTAAAAGAGATTAAGGGAATACAAATTGGAAAAGAAGAAGTGAAGCTATTTCTATTTGCAGATGATATGATTGTATACATAAGTGACCCACAAAATTCTTCCAAGGAACTGCTACAGCTGATAAACACCTTCAGCAATGTAGCAGGATACAAGATTAACTCAAAGAAATCAGTAGCCCTTCTATACAGTAAAGATAGAAGAGCTGAAAAAAAAAATAACGGAAACATTACCCTTCATAATAGTTGCAAATAGTATTAAATACCTTGGAGTAACTATAACCAAAGAAGTAATAGACCTATATGACAAAAATTTAAAATCACTAGAAAGAAATTGAAGAGGATATCAGAAAATGGAAAGCTCTCACATGTTCCTGGATTGGTAGGATCAACATAGTAAAAATGGCAATTCTCCCAAAGGCAATCTACAGATTCAATGCACTGCCCATCAAAATCCCAACACAATATTTTTTGGACTTTGAAGGAATAATACTCAATTTCATTTTGAATAATAAGAAAGCCAGGATTGCCAAAACAATTTTACTCAACAAAAGAACCTCAGGAAGTATCACCACCCCTGACTTCAAGTTATACTATAGAGCTGCAGTAATAAAAACAGCGAATACTTGCATAAAAACAGAATTGTGGACCAATGGAATAGAATTGAGGATCCAAACATAACCCAAAAACCTATGAACACCTGATCTTTGACAAAGAGGCCCAAAACATTCAATGGAAAAAAGATAGTATATTTAACAAATGGTGTTGGCATAGCTGGATGGAAATGTGTAGAAAAATTCAAATAGATCTGAGCCTGTCACCCTGCACAAAACTCAAATCCAAGTGGATCAAAGACCTCAACATAAACCCAGACACTTTGAACTTGATAGAAAAGAAAGTGGGAAATACACTTCTATGAATTGGCACAGGCAACCACTTCCTAAATATAACACCAGTGGCACAGACACTAAGACCAACAATCAATAAGTGGGATCTCCTGAAGCTAGGAAGCTTCTGCAAAGCCAAGGACACTGTCAATAGGACAAAACGACAGCCTACAGAATGGGAAAAGATTTTCACCAACCCTACAAGTGATAGAGGACTGATCTCTAAGGT
>PVIH01012534.1:0-63047 GCA_004025045.1 Sigmodon hispidus
ATCATCAAAAAGGAATTTTTGGTGTTGCTTCCTTCTGTTTCCTCTTCATTGCTCAGTTCAGGTCTTGTATTTGTAAGATCGCCACTTTCTTCTGGAGTTACCTTGTTGTTCTTTGTATTATTATGTAAGTTTTTGCACTGACGTTTGCCCATGGCTTCAGTGGTTCACGATTAGGTGGCTCCTGGTCAGTTGTGGCACTTGGGCTTGTGTGCCTCCTGTCACCTCTCTGGGCGGGGTCTGAGTCAGTCCTACAGGGATCCCAGTCCTTATCTGTTCGCTCAGTTGGAGGTGGAGGTGGGTAGCCGTGCAAATTCCCTCAGCAGCAGCTGGGGGTATGGTGACAGGCAGACTTTATCTGCGCCTGCTACAGAGTGCGCTGGGACTGGCTCTGTTGACAGCACCCAGTCCCGAAAGCGGAACCGGAACCGATGGGCCAACTTTGTTTATTTTTTTAAGTTTTATGGAATTATATGATATATATTTCTCTTAGTTTTTTAAGTTATAGTAGAATTCTGTATAAGTCCATAAAAAAATAAAAATAAATCTTTCTTAAAGATCTCAGAAGATCTCATAAGAGAATATGGAGGAGGTAAATGACAGACAAAATATTTAACAACACGCATAGTATAACTTATTGACATGTAAATCAAAACAGAAGTTCCCTCTCACTGTCTAGTTAAAAACATACTAAACTGCACTTGTGCTTATCAAACAACGTGAACAACAAAGCAGGTGTCTCATTAACTCACTCCTATAATATCTAATTTAAAAATATTGGTTGTAGTGAGATTCACAAAACATGCAAATTCTTGTCTGCTGTAATTTGATATTAAATGTTCCCCCATAGCACATGTATTGAAGGCTTGGTCTCCAGAGTAGAGCTACTGGGGACAGTGGGATCCTTAAGATGTGGGATCTGGGCAAGGTCCTGGTTTTAAAGGTAGTCCCCTGAAGGAGACTGTGGAACCCAGCTCTCTCCTCTCCCTTTTCCTCTCTCCCTCCCTCTCCCTCTCCTTCCCCTTCCTCTCCCTCCCCATTATCTTTCTCATTACCTCCTCTCCCTTCCTGGCCATGAGGAGTACTTTACTTCTCAGGCACCAATCAAGGCATGCTTCCTTCATACTGGCCCAAAACAGTGAGCCCCAAAACAACCCCCATAACAGTTTACAATACACCCTCTTCTCGAACTAAATGTCTAGGAACTTTGTCACAGTGGTTGGAGTTGACCAAAACAATAAGCCCGTGTGAGCTTATTGTAGTACAGTGGTGTATGTTTATACTACTATGTGACAGTCATCCCATCCAACACCAATATTCTCCATTGCCAGAGACTGACAATATAAAGCCATTAAACACTATTTATTCTCATCTCTATCCAGCATGGGGAAACAGCCCTTCTGCCTTCTGTCTCTGTTAATTTGACTATATCTATTTTTCATATGAATGAAACAATACTATCTTCTTCAGTGACTGGCTTATTTCACTAAGCTTAATGTCCTCAAGGTGTGTTTACATATTTAAAGTTCCTTCTTCTAAGGCTAAATAATATTCCATTGAGTACACCACACTCTGCTTACCCACTCACCTGTTGATGGCTCTTCGGTTTCTGTCACCTTTGACTATCACAAATAATACTACTATCAACTGAGGTATGAAAGCATCTCTTTTACAACATGCTTAAAATTCCTTGGGCAGCTCTCTCACCCCTCCATGTCCAGCCTCCTAGTTTTGTCCCAAGCTTTGTGGTAGAGCATTGCTGGGGCCTCCCCTTCCTCTCAGCCCCATATTCAGCAGGTCATATACCTTCCCCTACAGCCTTCTTCCACCATACTATTCCTTTGTCCCAGTCAACAACTCCAAACATTCCTCATGACACATAATAATCAAAACACTAAACTACAAAGCAAAGAAGAAATATTAAAAGAAATAAAGGATAAAGACTAAATAACATATAAAGGCAGACCTCTTGGAATAACACTAGACTTCAGTGTAGACTCAAAAACCCAGAAAGGCCTGACTGTATAGTCTAAAAATCTATAGAACCAGAGATGTCAGCCCAATCTATCATAACCAACAAAACTTTCTATCACACAGATGGAGAAATACATTTCATGATAAAACCAAATGTAAGTGGTATCTCTCTACAAATTCAGTGCTGTGGGCAGCACCAGAAGGAAACCTTTAACCTGAAGAGACTAACCACACCCAATAAAACACAAGGAATAAATAATCTCAGACCAGCAAATGAGGAGAGGGAGTGGAAAACCACACTATAGCAACAAAAGAATGGGAATCAGCAACACTGCTCATTGGTAACTCTCAACATCAGTGGGCTCAATAAAAAAGTCACAGACTAACAAGTTGGATTCAAAAACAGCATCCATTCTTCTGCTGCGCTAAAATACACACACATACACACACACACACACACACACACACACACACACACACACACCATCAAAAATCGGCATCACCTCATGATAAAGGGATATAAAAAGATATTCCAAGCAAATGGACCCAAGAATCAAGCCAGTGAAATCATTTTAATATATGACAATAGACATCAAACTAAAACTAATCTGAAGAGATAGGGAAGGACACCACTTACTCATCAAAAGAAAACTCCACAGGAATTACTACAATTATAAATAGCTATGCACCAAATACAGGGACACCAAAGTTCATAAAAGAAACACTACCACAGCTTAAATCACATATTGACCCTCACAAAGCAATAGTATATTAAATATAAAATATATTCCCTTTTGTGTCCAAAATAAAAAGGTTATAACTAACATAAGAAAAACCATATACAATAAGTACAAAAATTGTATACAATATATACAAACAAAGATACTGTTTCTGGAAATGCTTTATTTACAATTTCTTTTTATGTGACCTTGCCTTCCACAATTGTAACATTTAATATTTTAATTTTTCCTTATACCTCTAAAAATAACCTCTTCTACCCAGTTATCACAGTTATAAGATTTTAAATTAATTATATCACAAATCCAATCTTCCAAGGGTGCTGACCTTACTTTTAATGGTCTAATTATTCTTTTACATTGTGAACTAGCATTTTAAAAAGCCAGAGAATCAATTATTATTCACCTAGCTTCTGAATCTGGTTCCGTTCTGTTTACTGCTACAGTTAATCTCTGCAAAAAAAAAAAGGTCTTTAAAAGTTTCTCTTACAGTCTAAATTACTTTTGTGAAGGATTTAGGATTTAGTTTTTTTGTCCTATCTCTTCCATCATATCCCAGGCATTTAATGCTGCCATTTGGCATACATCCAGGGTATGCTCACTGATGGTTTTGCACGTGAGAAGAGACACACACACTCATACTACCAAGGTCACATGAGGGTTTATTTAAGAGAGTTCCCAGATGTACAGAAACAGAAGCAGGACAGAGGCGAGGAGAAGAGAGTGGCCAAAACATGGTGTCTCTTTTTAAGAGAAGGGGTGTGCATGGGTTTACATAGTCACATTTAGGGTGTGCCTCTGTATGCTTCTAGGGAGGTGCTTCTGTACGCAGTGCCTGCCCTGCCACACAGGTTTACGCAGCCACATCCAGGGGCGTGCCTCCGTATGAGGTGCATCCCACTGGAGCCATGTTGGCTCAACCACGTGGAGTGCCAGGAATACTTACACTCATCATATAGTGATTACTTTTCTATATCAGCATAATCTCCCTCTCCAAGAAGTCAGTCTTGGAAGATTTCTATGTCTCTATCTCTATTTCTTTATTCTATTGATTTAGCCTCCTTCTTTCACCATGTCTTCAACTGTAAAAGTGACCCAGCCTCCAAAGCAGCAGAAACCATATCTAACCAGTCCTTAGGGATAATTCGGTTGCATGTTGATCAGAAATTTAACATTTGTTTTGCAAATAGTGAATGCATACCACATGTAACAATTGCTTCCTTGATTCTCCTTAATTTTAACATTTGTACAAGAGCCCAACTAACTTCTATGCAACTTTTAACATTTTTTTATTTCTTTAAAGTTACTGGATATATTAATGTTAGTTGTTTGATAGCCTTAGGCTGTTTCTGTATAATCTTATAAAATGATGTTGAGATTGGTTCTTTGTAGTCCTCTGTTTGAGTTTGAATATCTTTGTGTTCTCTCTTAACAGGCTTTTTGAAGACTTTCCTCTTGGCATTCACATTAACTGACTTAAAATAATAAAACAGAAATAGTCAAACCAACAGTATTAACACAATAAACAATATGATAAACATCATGGTAATAATTCCATCAACATTATTTATCTTTTCCTTTACTGGTTCCAATTTCAAATTGTCTAGAATAATATCAAAGAAAGACCAAACACCTTCTATTGCCTTAAAAGAATTCCTCTTTTTAAGAAAATCCAATTTATTCATCATACTTGTTGTCAGTGATGATTCAGATGACTGTGAAGTGGGGCCGCTACCTAGTGTGATAGCTGCCCAAGGAGGGGTCAAAAATAGAAAGAAAAAAAAAAGTACAAACCATCAAGAGAAGGAGGCCACTGTCTGAAAAACTTACTCAGATGAACATGGAGAAGAAACACATGTGGTCACCTCTGCCTAACCTGGAGGCTAACTCCAAACAGAAAGCCTAGCCAGCTGGTAATTACTCCTCCAGCCACGTGTTGCTCTGGCTGGCAAGTGGGTTTTTTGGTGGGAAATTTATGCCCCAAAAGTTGAGCAACAAGTAAATCATGAATTCTAGTTGATATTTAATGAGAACTCAGAGCCAGATACAGGAGAGAAGCTGGAATATCAGAAAGAAGAAACAGACCACAGCCAATTCTCACCCAGCCAACTTCTCAGGGTAAAAGCTATCTTCAAGAGTCCTCAGCCTGGCTTGTCGCTCCTACAGAATACCACAATGCCTGCCTATATCTGTCTTAAATGTCTTCTTCACTCATTTGTTTCACTTTCAGATTCAACTCTGCAACATAATCCTAGAATTAGAATCAAAGATGTGACCTACTACTGTTTGGTAGTTAGGCCTTGAACTCACAGAAACACAGATCTCTATCTCCTGAGTCATGGGATTAAAAGCATAGGTCACCACTCGGTCATTCCCATGCTGGGATTAAAGGCATGAGTTACCTGATGCTCCTGATCCTCATGGCTTGACTGTGGGTGATTCAGTTATCTGATATTCCAGGCTTATTTTATTAAATATAAAATGTATCACTACAATAGTAGAAGACTTCAATACGTCTCTCTTAACAATAGACATGTCATCCAAATAAACACTAAACAGAGAAATGCTGGAGCTAATTGACATCATAAACCACTTAGGGCTAACAGACATTTACAGAGCATTTCACCCAAACAAAAAAGAATATCCCTTCTTCTCAGCATCTCATGGAACTTTCTCCAAAACTGACCACATAATGGGACACAAATCAAGTTTCAACAGACTCAATACACAGACATAAGAAAACTGAAATAACTGTCTGCATCCTATCTGACAACCACAGATTAAAGCTGGATATAAACAACATTAAGCTTACATACTCATAGAAACTGAACAACTCACTACTAAATAAAAAAGGGTCAATAAACAAATTTAATACTTTTTAATTGAATGAAAATACAACACACCTAAACTTATGAGACACAATGAAGGCAGATCCAAGAGGCAAGCTCATAGTACTAAGTGCCTACATTTAAAAAATATGGAGACATTTTATATTAGCAACTTAACACATAAAAATTCTAGAACACAAAAAAGAAATATAACACAAAAGGGTTAGACTGCAAGAAATAATCAAACTTAGGGCTGAAATCAATAAAATAGTAACAAACAAAAACAATACAAAGAATCAATGAAAAAAAAGTTCTTTAAGAAAACTAATAACACTGCCAGACCCTTAGTTAATTTAAGTAAAAGGCAGAGAGATAAGATCCAAATAAAGAATTAGAAAAGAAAAAGAGGACATAATAAGACACAAGGAAATCCAGAGAATCATAAGAATATACTTTCAAAATGATTACTCTATTAAATTAGAAATATAAAAGAAATGGATAGTGTTCTTGAGATATATAACCTACCCAAGTTAAAACAATAATAAGCAATTTAAACAAACATATAACCCTTAGTAAAATAGAAGCAGTATGTAAAAATCTACTAACCAAATAGAGCCCAGGTCCAGAAAATTTTAGTGCAGAATTCTACCAGGAATTTGCACTAATCAATTTATTCTGAAAAATGGGATAAAAGGAATATTGTATAAATAATTTTATGAGACCACAGTTACCCTGATAACCAAACCACATAAAGATTCAACAAAAATAATTACAAACCAACTTCCCTTATGCACATAGATGGAAAAATATTCAGTAAAATGCTTTCAAACCAAATCTAAGAACACATCAAAAAAAATTATTCACCATGATCAGATAAACTTCACCCTAGAGATGCAGGCAACATACATAAATTAATAAAAAAATAATCCATCACATAAACAAACTGAAAGACAAAATACACATGATCATTATATCAAACCCAAAACCAGCATCAATCTAATGGAGACAAGCTCAAAGCATTTCTACTAAAATCAATGAGAAGCCAAGGCTGTCCACTCTCTCTATAGCTATTCAATATACTGGCAGTCTTCACTAAAGCAATAAGACAACTGAAGGAGATCAAAGGATGCACATAGGAGGTGACAAAGTCAATGTGTCCTTATCTGTAGGTGATATTATTGTATATATAAGTGACCCTATGACACAGCCTCTGAAGAGCCCCAGAAGAAAAGCTGTTTCCTGAGACACAGACTCTGAGAAACCCAGCAGAAGAGTTCCAGCTGCAACTGTATCCTAAGACACAACCTCTGAAGAGCCTCATTACAACATTGGCTGCCTGAGACACAGACTCTAGAGGGCTCCTTCACAAGAGCTCCAGCTGCAGTTCTCAAATTTTTCTGAGACACAGATTTCACTGCCTCTGAATTCTTCAAAAGCTCCAATTGCACCAAGAGCAAGCAGTAAACCAAAAACAGCTAGCTAGCTGAAACACAGACAACACTTGCACCAATCAGGAGAAGAGATGAGTAGATGTGGTAAAAGTTATTCAACAACATGAAGAACAATATGGCACCACTAAAAACTAGTGGATCTACAACAGCAAGGCCTGAACACTCCTATATAGAAGAAGCAGAGAACAACAACCTTAAAAGATCTTTATAAAGATGATAGAAGTCTTTGAAGAAGAAATTAAAAAAATAATAAACTCCTTTAAAGAAATAGAGGAACAGACAAGCAAAAAAATGGGGAAAAAAACCAAAATTCTTAAGGAAAAACTAGAGAATTAAGTAAAAGCAAACAGGCGATAAAAACAGTGCAAGACTTAAAAATTGAAATAGAAGCAATAGAAAAGACACAAACCAAGGGAATGCTGGAAATTGAAAATCTGAAGAGATGAACTACAGATGCAAGCATAACCAATAGAATGCAAGAGATGGAAGACAGGACATCTGGTGTGAAAGACCCGATAGAGGAAATAAATACGTCAGTCAAAGAAAGCAATAAAATCAAAAAAGTCATAATAAAAAACATCCAGGAGACCTGGAACACCATGAAAAGACAACACCTAAGAATAATAGGAATATAAAAAGGAGAAGAATACCAACCCAAAGGCACAGAAAGTAAATTTTACAAAATCATAGAAGAAAGCTATCCAAACCTAAAACAGGAAATGCCTATGAAGATACAAGAAGCTTACAGAACACCAAATAAACTAGACCACCCCCAAAAATCTGCTTACCACATAACAAACAAAACACTAAATATATAGAATAAAGAAGGAATTTTAAGAGCTGCAAAGGAAAAAGTCCAAGTAACTTATAAAGGCAGACTTATCAGAATAACATTAGACTGTGAAGGTTAGCAGGTCCTAGACGGATGTTATAAAGATCCTAAGACACCATGGATGCCATCCCAGACTACTATAACCAGCAAAACTATCAATCACCATATACAGAGTAAACAAGATATTCTATGGCAAAACCAAATTTAAATTTATTAAGAAGAAATCTCAATCCTAAACATTTATGCCACCAATATAAGGGTATGCACATATGCAAAAGAAACATTACTAAAGCTGAAACCTTACAACAAACCTCACACACTAATAGTGGGAGATTTCAATATCTACTCTCACCAATGGAAACTGAACAGAGAAATAAGGGAGATAACAGACATTACAACTCAAATGGACTTAACAGATATATAAGAACATTTCACTCAAATACCAAAGAATATACCTTCTTCTCAGCACCCTATGGAACTTTTTCTAAAATTGACCACATATTCAGTCATAAGACAAATATAAATAGATACAAAAAATGGGAATAACACCTTGAATCATATCAGATCACAATGGACTAAAGTAAAAACAAAAAACCCAGGATTGCAAAAAAAAAAAATCTATTCAATAATAGAACTTCGGGAGGCATCATTATCTTTGGCCTCAAGCTCTACTATAGAGCTATAGTAATAAAAGCAGCATGGTATTGGCAAAAAAAAAAAAAAAAAGACTGTGGATCAATGGAACTGAATCAAAAACTCCAACATTAATCCACACACCTATGAACACTTGATTTTTTACAAAGAGCCCAAAAATATACCATGAAAAAAAGATAGCATCTTCAACAAATGGTGCTGGCATAACTGTATGGTAGTATGTAGAAGAATGCAAATAGATCCATATATATATCATCCTGCATAAGACTCAAATCCAAATGGATCAAGGACTTCAACATAAACCTAGTTACACTGAACTTGATAGGAAAGAAGTGAGAAATACCTTTAAATGCATTGGCACAGGCAACCATTTCCTAAATATAACACCAGTAGCACAGACATTAAGAACAACAATTAATAAATGGGATCTTCTGAAACTGAGAAGCTTCTGTAAGGCAAAGGACATGGTCAATAAGACAAAACAACAGCCTACAGAATAGGAAAAATTCTTCACCAACTCTACATCAGACAGATAACTGATCACTAACATATATAGAGATCTCAAGAAACTAATACCCAAAAAACCTAATAAACCAATTTAAAAAATGGCATTCAGAGCTAAATAGGGAAGTCTCAACAGAAGAATTTCAAATGGTTGAAAGACACATAAAGAACTGCTCAACACCCTTAGCCATCAGAGAAATGCAAATCAAAACAACTTTGAGATACCAAACAGTATGGTGGTTCCTCAGAAAACTGGAAATCAATCTCCTCAAGGACCCAGCAATACCACTATTGGGCATATATCCAAAGGATGCACATTATTACCCCAAGGGCAACTATGTTTATAGCAGCATTATTCATAATAACTAGTACCTGGAAACAACCAAGATGTTTCTCAACTGAAGAATGAATTAAAAAATTATGATGCATTTATACAATGGAGTACTATTTAGCAGTAAAGAAAAATGACATCCTGAAACTTGCAGGATGAATCTGGAGAGTATCATCCTGAGTGATGTAACACAGACTTAGAAAGATAGACATGGTATGTACTCACTCATAAGTGTATTTTAAACATAAAACAAAGGATAATCAGGCTATAATCCACAAACCCCAAGCAGCTAGGTAACAGGGAGAAACTTAAGAGAGAAATCTATGGGAAGAGGAAATAAAGAAGATCTCCTGAGCAAATTGGGATCATGTGGGGGAGGGAGCAAGGGGAGGTGGGAAGAGATCATGAGAGAATGAGATGGTTGAGTGGGAGGAGCAGCAGAGAGGGAGAACAAAGAAATAGACATCTTGATAGAGGGAGCCATTGTGTGGTTAGAGAGGAACCTGGTGCTAGGGAAACATCCAAGAACCCATAAGATGTCCCTGGCTAGGATTCTAGCAAATGTCTAACAAGAGACAGAAAGGGTGTGGATTCCAAAAAAAGAAGGTGAAGGGGAATCTTGGAGGAGTTAGAGGAGGAGAATTATAATCAGAATTCATTGTATGAAAAAAATCTATTTTCAATAAAAAGAAGAAACTAAGTTATCTGGGGTTTAATCAAAGAAGTAAAATCACTGAATCTGTGGTGATGTGGTGATTCTATTTTTGATTTTTAAGTAACAGTTGCATTGTTTTCCAAGATGGTCACTATATTTTTACCTCCTCATCAACAATACTCCAGGGTTCTGCTTTCTCCATAGGTCTACACACATTAATGGTCTTTTAAATGTTTTTCTGTGTGTGTGTGTGTGTGTGTGTGTGTGTGTGTGACATTTTCATGGACATGCTACAATGCCACAGCAAACATAAAGATCAGAAGACAACTTTTGGAATTCACTTTTCTCCTTTTACTGTGTGGGTCCCAGAGATGGAACAGATTGGCAGGTTGGTGGCATCACCTTTATCCACCCAGCCATCTGAGCAGTCTAATTGTTTTTGTTGTTGTTCTAGACATTGTATAGGTGACAAGTGGCACCACCTTGTGGTTTCTAACTTAACAACAAAATATTTGGATAAAATAGTTATGTTTTGATTGATGTATCTCTCATAAAGCCAAATGACACCAAGATTTCATGTGGGAACTTTGTCCAACTGTCACCAATCTCATTGGTGGTCCCATTCAGCCACTAGGTGACTTGTGGTTGTGGGTGGTAGGAAAATGATCAGTGACAAAACTGTTTCTGACACCAAGTCGTGACTCTATATTCACTGAGTCACAATTACATTACAAAAATGGCTCAATGAGACAGCCAGGTCCCAGAAGGCAAATTCTTCAGCATCTTATGTCTCCATGAATCTCTGAAAACTCAGAAGCAGAGAGAGCACAGCCAGAGACTGGCTGGTGAGTGCTGGGGAAAAGCTGGTCACACAAGTGTCAACTGCAACAGAAATGAGTTGGGTGTTGTCCAAGAGGACATGGTTAGCTCTGTAGGGACTGGAACATGACTGGGGACAGCCGAGGGATCTGAGGGCACACTTACCTATAAAGTCTATCCTGGAAAGACTGTTACACCAATGTGCCACTCCATACCAAAATGGTCCCTCCCTCCCTTCCACAGTGACACCACAAAATTGAGATATTTTATGATATGTTTAGGAAATTTTCATTATTGGAAGTTCAGCAAAATGGGAACCAATCGGCAGACCCCAAAATGCTCATAACTCTCTCAGGTGGAGCCACCAACTGAGAGCAATTAAAGGCCAATAAGAAATAATATTCAAAAAGGAGAAAAGTATGTTGGGTCATCATCCTAGGTTTGGAACTGAAAGTTTCTATTGCTATAAAAATAAATAAGGATGTTGATAAGAGGCATGCTAGTGTATTTTAAGGAGTCACTTGTGGGCTGTGTTCTGCAGACAGTGTCTCTGCAGTGTCCCCTCGGCAGCCAGAGAGAGGTACTCTTCTTCCAGCTCAGTAAGGACCTCCATACACTGGGTTTCTCTGGCAGCATAGCTTCCCACACCATCCTCAGTGTCCTGAACGTTCTCTCACAAGAACACACTGGCATCTTGTAAGGACTTGTGAGATCTCAATTCAGACTGTTTGTGGCTTGTCTGCTTGGGCCTCCCAGCACCCTTGTAAGCAGCATGCGTATTCTCTCTGGATCCTTGCAGGGGTAAAGGGCAGACCCAGAGTCTAAACAGAGTCCTCATAGCTTCACAGCCCAGGGGGGAGCATCCACACCTTCCTTTCTCACCCACACTTTACCTTCCACCAACCACATATCTACAGCACAACCATAAGGACTTTGCCCTCAGACAGCCCTTATGCCTGGGCTCTGCTGGAACATACCCTGTCTGTCCCAGAAGCCAAAAATGTGCCTGCCTTCTTCCATCAGACATCTCTAACAGCTGCTGCCCTGGCAGGGAACTCACCTAGAAGTGGTTCACAATGTTTCCTTTATTCTTAAGTTGTCAGTGGGGAGAAAAGTACTGCTTAAAGTGAGGTTCACTCTGCTGTGAGTCAGTGGCTAGGGCCTGGGATCCCCCTTCACCTATGTGTCCAGGCCAAGTCAAATACATTACACCCTGTTCACTATGAAAGGCCCTAAGCAGGGTCTTGTACAGAGCTATTGGGATACCTACAAATCTTACCAGTTGCCATGGGTGGGAACCTCTTGTTTTGAGATACCAAGAACTCACAAAATTAGGACTCATGTCCACCAACACAAAATATGCAGGAAAGGGTTTCTGCTATACCCAGCAGGACTATCACAGGCATGAAGAAAATGAGCCAAATGCTGCCAACTACCCTTCATGTGGCTGGAGGTCCTTAACCAGCAAATGCAACTTCCTCTAGGAACAGCTTGCTACAGCTGGGTGTGAGACACAGCTCCCTCCCCACTAAGAGAATCCAGTGGTGAACTGCCTGTTCCAGGGGACTGGCAGCTGCCATCAGCAACAGCCAAGATGAGACTACGGCCCTAGACTCACGGTTCTGAGCACAGTAACCCTCACCTTAATTCCTGCTTATTGCAGACTGTGCTGGTCTATGGTCTTGACTGTAGCACAGAGAGAACCATCTGTTATGGTGTCTTAGGTTGGTTTCTACTGCTGTGATAAAGGCAGTGACCAAAAGCAACTTAGGGGGAAATGGTTTGCTTGGCTCATATCTATGGTAACACACTTCACTAGGTGATGCCAAGGCAGAAGCTAAAGGCTGGAACCTAGATGCAGGAACCAGATGCTCAGCCTGTTTCCTTATACAACTCAGGATTACCTGCTCAGGGGTAGTACCACTCACAATGGCTGGACTCTCACATCAGTCTTTATTAAAAACATGCCCTACAGAGTTACCCACAGGCCAATCTGAAGGAAGCATGTTCTCAACTGAGGTCCCCTCCTCTCAGATGACCCCAACTTGTGTAAAGACGGCAAAAATCTAACCAGGACAAGTGGTGAGAAGTCAGATGGATGACGGAATAAAAGGACACTCTGCCTCATCTATTCCTAAGTCTCCTCGTGCATTGGGGATGTGCCATCCAGAGAGAGCAATAAACAGTACTAGAGAATCCAATGGTTGTGCTCAGTGTTGTGACAGTGAACGCACCTAGGGTGGAGAGCAAGCGACCTGGTATTCAGGAAAGGGGAGCCTATGAGAGCCCATCACTCAGGTGAGCAAGCAGGCCAAAGGGTGTCTCGGGCCAGGTCAATGAGGTAAAGTCAGAGAGGTATAAGCCAGCACAGTACATTCCAGAATCTCCCCTTTTTGTGCAGGTAGAACCATGTACATGCAGGGCAAGGGTAGATTGTTTTGGCCTTGTCTATGGACTTTCGGTGCTGAGATATTGAAAGAGCCTTCTGGGGTCTGGAGAGGATGTGGACTACAAAGCATCTGGGCCACTTGCTTGCTTTTGTCACTAATTGAATATTCTCAAGCAGCCATTTGGCCATTTGTTCTCTCAGACTAGCATTCTTCCTTCTGGGAATCACATGATCATCTCTCTCTCCCCACTTTCCAGGACAGCTATGAAGACTAGATTGGGCTGTGGATGTGCAGCTGTTTAGGGAGCATGTTCCCTCAGGGAAAGACACAAATGGCACATTTAACTGAAACTTGTTAAACCTGAAGACACCCACAGTGCACTGTGCTGTAGATTGGATCTGCACTGTTCCCAAAGGTTCACATGTTGTAGACCTGGCTGCCAGCCCATGAGCTAGAGGAAATTGAGACCCTCTAGCACACACAGGTGGGGCTTCGTGGAAGGATGCTTTAGCATCTAGGAATGCCCTTGCAGGAAATCCTAGGGCCCAGACCCCTTTCTGTCTTTTTACTTTCAACTGCTACCCATTGGGTAGGCTTCCTCTGCTATGACCTCACTATACTTACAGCCCAACCACCCAAATCAACTGGCTCAGATAGAATGAACTTAATCCCCTATTTATAAAATGGTTGTCTCTGGCATTCTGTCACAGTCTGGGAAGCTAACAGACTCATCTATACAAACAAGCACTGGAAACCCCACATACACATACCATCAGAGATGTGCACACCACATATACAAGTGACCATGTGTGTAAACACACTTGTGTACTCGAATGCATGTGCTTCAGGGCATGGGCACATGCACACAATTCAGAATACAATATGACTGAGCATCCAACGTACGCAGTAAGGAGCAACTTTAAAAGTTGAAAAAATGTCAAGGTCAGACTCTCAAGTTATCATATCAAAATTATTATCAAGATCATATCAAAATAGATGTTGGAATACAAATCACAGCCCTTTAAATATCCATCCCAGCCTGCACCTGTGGATATGAAAGCAGGATCTTTGCAAATAGAATCAAGTTAGGATGAGGAGGTACTCTGGTGACTGGCTTTGTTATGAGAAGAGAGAGCCGAAGTCACACAAGGCAGAAGCTGGGTGTTCACAGAGGCAGAGGGTGGAGAGTACTCCACTTCGAGGAATGCCAAGGAGGCGGTAACTGCCAGAAGCTCATAGAGGTGAAGCAAGAACCTTGCCCTGAAGCCTTTGGAGGGAGCAGAACCCTGCCCATAAACTGACCTGGGCTTCCGGGCTCCATAACAGGAAATCAAGTCCTGTTGTTTTTAGACATCTCATTTGGGGTAGTTGCTAGGGGAACCCTAGGAAACTTATACAGCATACACTGGAGACTTTCAAGCAGAAGTTTTCCCAGTGAAGAATAAGTCCCAAGCAGGGAGAGTAACAAGGCTGGAGGCCTGTGCCTGGTGTTCACCTTTCTCTGCACTTCGTCATTGTGATGGTCTGAACTCCAGCTCTCCACTCATTCCATTACTTACGATTTTGAAATCCAGCCAAATGCCTGGAAAGGCTCTTGGTGACTCCATCTGCCCACAAGGGTCCTGTGAGGCCAAGGCAGACAAACACAGTCTGGATTGCAAAGGTCTCCCCAAAGGTCTTTACAAGACGCCGCTGTGTTTAATCAGTCCCATAGGGAAGCATGCAGGACAACCGAGCCTGGTGGGGAGGTACTAACTCAGGTCCTAGCCCCTTCCTGGCTCCCCTTGCTGTCCATTTACCTGCAGGACGAGGCCCCAGGTCCTCCTGAGGTTTGTGCACATCGCAAGTGTCTAACCATGCCTCTTCCTACCTTCAGACTCTCTTGACAATTTTACTACAAGAAACTTGTGCTGAGGAAAATGAGAATTAAAATACCAGGGTGGCTGACTGCACATGCAAACCATGGTAGGAAATCAAAGCCAGGACAGCTGAAATGTTTTTGTATTTACTGAGATTTGAAGTGTTTATGATGCTTAATGAGATCCTGGTGAGTTGAAGGCACAGCCTTTGATACTTAAACCTTACAAAAAGTCTTTGGTGTGCTCAGCGAACTCTGGGGAAACACCCTGATCTTTTTATGAGGTGAGTAGTTTTATAGATCCTTGGCTAGAGAGACATGGTTTCCTTGTTCCCACAGACTTGGAGCCTATGATGAATATGGATGGTTCTTTTCAAATGTCTGACTTAAGAGCAAAATGTCTTTCTCTTCGGGTATTGTTTCTGTGCTGTATGCATCTGCTTTCCATGATATGCCTGTGCCAGGGATTTTATTAAGAAAGAAGTTCACTTTGTGCCATTTCAGAAAGTCTAAATATGGCCCAAGCTGCATCCATGACATCATGTTATGAACACATATGTACTCCTCTGTGTGGCCCCCTCCCTCCCTCTAAAGTCACCCTAATGACCTAACTCAATCTTACTCCTTTTTCAAAGTTCCCACTTCTCCACACCATAGGCTGAATCTTCACTTCCTTGGAGCTGGGGGCATAGCCTGGTGATAGGCACTTGCCTCATCAGTGGGAAGCCTGGTTCCATTCCCAACTTTGCAAAGTCAGATGTTCCCATTATCAACACTACTGATTCCAGGGTTTAAATGCCTGAGTGTTCTACATTTACACCCCAACATTGCCCTTTTCTTTTAGAGTCTCTTCTGTTCAGAGAGGAGCATTGTGCACAGAAAAGCAAGATGCACATTTCTGGCATCGTGCAACATCAGGTTCCAGTCTCCAGGCGCATGTCTAGAGGCTCCGGGCTCCCATTAGGTCACCTGTGAAGACAGTCAAAGGGATCCTTGTGGAGCTAAAGAGTGAAATGCCTGCAGAGCACACAAACTGTTTATGTGCCCCAGGTTCCCCCACCTAATCTTGCTCTTACTTTTCTTTATCCTGGGCTTACTTTTTAAAAACAGGAAATGACTAGTTTATCTGCTTTCTCCTCCCATCTGACAAAAAGGTGATGAAAGGGCCACTTGAGAGTAAATGGATAATTGAAATACTAGCTTTGCTGGGCGGGGCAGTGAGGCTCTTGGTCTCTTCCTGGCTTCTTACAGGAGGCTACATCTCAGTGCTTCTTGGAAGCCTAAAGGATTGGCAAAGGGCTGAGGAAGGCTAGGCCAAGTGTACCAACCATCTGGAGCAGGAAGCTATTCTGAGCCTGATCTGAAGAGATGGGGAGCAGACACCCTGGGTCTAGGAAGGGTGGGGTGGAGGCAACGAGCAGCAGGGCAGAGGAAGGTAAAATCTCTGTGGGCTGACAGCAGTCAGAAACTCTGGGTGTGTAACCAGTGTTTGCTGGCTTCTGCAGAGATGTTCCTGAGAAGACACCAGCCACCCTGTGCCACCCAAGACACAAACAGCTTGTCCTCAATGACAAGTGTGCTCCTTCCCCATTAGTCTGGAAGGGGTGATGGGACTTCGCTCGTCACTTAGAAACCAATGGGGCCATTCTGTCACTCCAATCTGTGGGAAAGGTGTTGTGTCTGCTCTTCCATGGTAGACTTGAACGACAAGGTCATGCCTCCTTCTGTCCTTCTTCACCTTGCTTCTGATGCCCGGTGTCTTACGCTTGACACTTGCTGTGATGAGAGGCACTTAGCAATTTTTAATTTTCACTGAAGTCTTACGTTCCCGAGGACCTTTCGCTGATGCTGCACCCTGTGAGCGCTCTATCGTGTCTCTGGAGAAGCAGCTCCAGGAGAACCACATGTACTCTTTCTGAATTAGTGTCTGGGGGTGATGGCATTTCATCCCAATGGATTTGGGATGAACTAGAAATATGGATTGGAAAATTTATTTGACCAAAGAGTTAACAAAGAGGTGGATAAGATGCTTTCCAAAGTGAAAGGAATGGAGGAGTTTTCCTCTAAGATAACTGAATGATTAGACTAAAACAGAAAACAGTTTTCTTGTGGATAGCATTTAAAGAAGCACCATCTTCTGGGGGTGTGTTGCAACACAGTGGTGTTGATCCACCTCCTCCCGAGTCTCAGAGTCCAGCTGTAGGCAATGTCCTTGGCCCCCAGCTGACTGAGGATGTCTATTGAGTGCAACAGATGCCAGTGTGCCCAGATGTGTCTATAATCAATTACAACTGCTATTTCCTCTGATTTTGATGCAAACTGGACACATGTTCACACCACTCCTGGACTCCACCTGTGTTTAAGTAGAGTTATTCTTCTGAGCAGAGTGGAGGGAGGTCACCTGAGCCTCCCATCCCACAGCATTCAATTGTGTCTAGTTGTCCGACACAAACCTCTTTCCCTACCCACCTTCCTGAGCAGGGTAGTCTGTCCACAGCCAAGCAATGCTTGAGAGGACTTCACCAAGACCTGATTCACACTTCCAAGTGAGGAAGAGGGGACAAGCTAACATCTCTGATGGCCACTGACCAGGCATAACCACAGTTACTTTGCCCTTATGATACTCACTGTGAAATGTGCACGTATGTGTTGGGTGGTGGAGGACACTTGAGTTCCATTTCTTGCAAGGTTGTACCACGTGGTAGCATGAAGCGGGGCAGCATATAACCAGGGTTTGGGTGCTGGAGAGCAGTTCAGGCTTTTACCTAATATCCTTTCGGGCCTCAGAACCCCTCAGAGATCCTCCATTAAATCAGTCATCTTGCTTCCTCAGGCTCCTCTTGACTGTACCAGATGTTCAGATCTTCCCAGCTACTGATGTTCTTAACAGATGTGGCTTTGATGACCTTGACAGAATCTGGCCAGGTACTTGTAGAATGTCTCTCAGTTGAGATTTGCCTAGGGCTTTCTCATGGTTTGATAAGGATTATGGCTTATGAGGAAGCAGACCACAGAGGTAATATGCTACCACCTTTCCATATGACATCAGGATGCCCATTGTCACCATGACATCATAAATGATGTCAGCCTTGATCTCCAGGTTGAATAGGCCACCTCTGTGCAGTTCTGTCTCACATCTCTTTCCAGACACCAGGAACAGTGTGTACTTAAGAAATGGAGAGGAGTGTTTCACCTCCATGGGGTGGAGCATCTATGTGTTAATTAGGTACAGACTGTCCATTCTCCCTCTACTCAGCTCTGTCTTTATTGTAGACTCATGGTTCTTCACTTATACTCTGAGCGTCATTAACTTCCTTGCTTGGATGGTCCCAGCTTTGATCTGTGAGTTTCCAATTGGCTCCTGTGTCTCTTTGCTGTGTACCTGCTTGTTGGTTTCGGCATTCCCTCACTTTCTAGAACCACAAGGTAGCTCCCACTACAGCCTTTTATTCTCTGGGGTACCCACGCTCTCAGGGGTTCTATTTCCTCTCACCCAGTAGTCATGAGCTAAGCACTGGGCTTGCTTGTTGCTGTTGTCTTTATTCTAGGCCCTCTTAAAAGATAGAGCTAGGAACTATGCATACACTGATACAATCACACACTGCTCTCTCTCTCTCTCTCTCTCTCTCTCTCTCTCTCTCTCTCTCTCTCTCTCTCTCCCTCTCTCTCTCTGGCTGAGCAGAGGTCCTCCACAAATCCACAAACAAGGAGACAAGTGTCAGAACTACATACAAAGTTAACTCCCCTGCCTCCAAGCCCTGGACATGTACCTGGAAGGTGGATCTGATTTCTCTCAGACAACTTTCACATTGTTCCCACAAGTGGTGTCAAGATTTCCAGAGCTCTTCATGCCAGGAGCAGATGAATTTATGAGAGGTGATGCTGAGCCAAGATCCTGTGCATCCTACGGAGCTGCTGGGGCTAGGCTGCTTGCCAAGAGAAACAGAACTGGGGTCACCTATTTGGAATGCCACTGAACTTGTTTTCTGCAGGGGAGGGGGACACCTGCTTTTTATGGGGCCATGTTCTACAATTATTTAATGATCAGCACTTCTGTGAGAGCTCACACTGTCTGTTTAATGTCCTTCATCCCATGAGGGCAGGGACTGTGCCGCATAGCCCTGGGTGTAGCCTCCTACACTGTAGACTTCACACTTTCTGTTGGGAATGACATGGCAGGCATCATATGGGTAGATAATTTCACCAGAGTAAAAGTCAACATCATTTTCCTGTGGGTCTAAAGTTGACTTCAGTAGAATCACGTGGTACTGGGTCGGACTTGAAGCACTCACATCAAGATCAATGGTCTCTCTGCTTGATAATTAAGTCAAAAGACTGAATACAGAACACAGGCTGGTGAAAAGGTCAAGTGCCGCTAATTTTGATTCAGCACCTGTAAGGGAGAGGGTAGAGGTCAGTCCATGCTCATGCCGATGTAATTGTCTCTCAAAGTCATTTGATTGCTGACACACATGGGGCCCCTGTGAAGACCAAATGGAATGCAAATATGTCACAGCAAATGGATGGCTCTGGGGTTACCTCTATGATCCCCCCAAGAAGGCTTATGATCTGTCCACCCCCTTTTCCTGCAGCCTGCCCACTGAGACTGTCCTAGGGAGGACTCTAAGAATACCAGCCCTGTTCTCAGGGAACAACACAAGGGAACTAGAGAAGAGGAACCTGTAGTATAAGCCATATTGTAAGGGGGGGAGTCTGTCTTCTTCCCAAGCTTGGGACAGTCCAGGCCATGCACAAGCAGCATACTCAACACCTCATGACACCAGGAAAGGGTTTCTATGCTCAAAGAGTGGAGCTTAAGAACATACATCCATCTTTCTGCTCCAGATTCAAGGTCAAGGTGGGCCACACTTGCCTCCTCCTCCCCTTGAGGGAATCTGGAGTATATACAGAATGTTACCCAAGTAGTCATAAGAACAGTAACCCTTCTGGCCCTCAAACAGAACCCTTCTGGGAGCCAGAAAGAAAAACCCAGGTGTGTGTAAAAAACACACAAGGCATCTGTGATGGTGAGTGTGTTTGTGTGCAATGCTGTGTGAATGTGAGTGTGTACATATGAAAACAGGAGTACAAATGTGTGCATGTGTGTAGGAGTGTATGATTGAGAAGGTGCATAAGTGTGCATGCATGCCCTGACCAGGTTGAAATCACCGTGAACATTGTAAGAACTTGAGATTCACTTTACTTCTGGAGTTTTCTCATAGAATGAGTCTCCCAATGAACTAAATGGAAAACTTGCAGGGAGAAGTGGACTGTAAGGAAGGGGGGAAATGTAAAAACAAAGAATGAAAGTGAGTTGGTCAATACAGTGTTAGAGTCTTGATAAGGTGGAACAGAGAAATAGAGCAATAGAAGCCTCATTGGTAACATCTGATGACCCAGGTTCCATTTTGTAAAGGTGGAAACAAAGGGGACTTTATCAGTGTGCTGGTGAAACTCATTTCTCCTAGCTCCTGAAGCTCAGGTGTCCTCCAATGCTGAGGAACTTCAACCAGGGTGACTCCATCTTGATTCTTCATGTAGTCTGAGGGGATCCTGTGCAGGAGCAAAGCAATGGCCTCCAAAAATTCCTATCTGACAGTAAGAAATGTGTGAGCTCAGCCACTAAGAGGACATCACCTCTAAAGAGGAGAGGTGGGTCCCGGGGTGGGGAGAAGAGATACAGAATCAGACCCCACTATTCAGAGTAGGAGGGGAGCTGGGAGGCACTGGCCACAGTCAGCACTTCACGCTTGGAAGACTCGTTCTTAAAAACTTACAGGTATCTGGACATTAAATATTCTTCCTCATTGTCAGGAATCCTTGGCAATGCCCTTGGCAAAGCCATGTTCCAGCACTATGTAACTTCACTGGTCCATTGTTTATTCAGTCAGTAACCATTGTTGTTATCTATCCATGGCTGAGCTGCAAAATTCCAGATGCAAATCAGATGAAGCCCTGCCCTCAAGAGTTACCTTCTCCAATAAAGAACTGTGAGATTTGCCAGTTTGGGTCTTAAAAGTTACCCAAAAGTCCATTTTTTAAGGCTCAGTCTTCAGTCTGTGTTGCTTTGAGGAGGTGATAGAATCTTTGGGAGAGATGACCCAGTAGAAGTATTTGGATTTTAGAATCTTATCTCCTTTTTTCTTTCTACTTCCTGAAAAACATGAGCTGAACCTTACCAGGATGTATGGCCCAACCATAGGCCCAAAGGAACAGCACTAACCAGCTATGGACATAAACTGTTAAAGTTACTGTCCATTATCAACCGAAGATCTACAGTCACCTGAGATAGGGCCCTGAGAGTGCTGATGTGTAAATAGCTTGATTATATTAATTGAGGCAGAAAGGTCACCACACTGTGGTGTCACTGACTGGGAACTGGGTTGGGATCCCGGATTGTATAAGAGAAAAGGTGAGCTGATCACAGGCATCCATATTCTCTGCATTATCACTGTCTGCCATGTGATACCAGCTGCTTCAGGCTCCCGATGCTTCGATTTTCCCGCCACAGTGGACTGTACCCTTAAACCATGAGCTGAAAAAAACCACTTCCCCTTGACTTCCCTTTCTCAGTACTTTTTATCATGGCAGCAAGAAAAGAAACTAAGACAGAGACCATGGCCCTAAATTAACCTTTCTTCCTTATAAGTTAAATTATCTCAGGTACCTGTTACAGGAGTGGACAGCTAATATAAGATTCAAACTGTCCAATATCCATCTTCTTTCTGTTGTAGGATCTTATAAAAAAAAGTGGAACCAGCAAGATGCATATATATATATATATGTATGTATATATATATATATATGAAAAGATTTGTTAAGGAATTGGCATGTGCAATTGTGAGGATGGCATGCCTGGGCTGTATACAGCATGATACATGAGACAAGGAATCCAGTTGTAGCTTAAATCCAAAGTCAGTCTGGAGACTTAATTCCTTCTCTTTGGGGACTACCTTTGGTTTCTATTAATGTGATAACACCATAACTAAAAGCCACTTGGAGATAAAAGGGTTATTTATATTGCCATATCGTAGTCTATTATCAAGGGAAGTCAGGGCAGAAACCTAAGGCAGGGATGTAGAGGCAGGAGCTGATGCAGAGATCACTGAGGAATGTTGCTTACTGACTTGCTCTCTGTGGCTTGGTCAGCCTGCTTTCCTAAACATCCAGGACCACTTGCTCAAGGATGGTACTACCCACAATGGACTGAGCCTTCCACATCAATCATCAATCAAGAAAAATGCCCCTACAGACTTGCCTACATGCCAATATGATGGGGCCATTATCTCAGTTAAATTTCCTCTTCCCAGTTATGTCTTGGTTTATACCAACTTGACAAAACCCAACCAGTGCAGGGACCCAAGTTTTCTCCCATCAGCAAATTTGACAAAGGCCATGACATTGTGGAAAGCATTCTATTTTGCTCAGAGCCAACTGATTCAAGTGTTGGTCTCATCTAAAATTCCCCTCCAGAAGCTTCTGTGATGGTGTTTGGCCAGATTTGTGGCACACCATCATTGCCAAGTTGACACATGAGCTTGACCCTCTGACCCTACAGTTCTGTGATAGAAAGCATCAGGAAGGCTGGTGTGAAGTCCTGAATGGGAAAGGTCACATGACTTGAGACCCAGACTCTCCTGGGGTCACATCTGAAAGGAGAATAAGACTGACTGTAGCTGACTGGAGACAAGGGCAGAGAGAAAGCACTGGAGAGATGGTGCTAAGAAAGGAAGTCTGGGTCAATGTAAGCAGAGCATGGTGGGGGAGCCACCCAGATCAAAATCTTCAGCATCTAGAGAGGCTGGACACCTGCATGAACATACATGTAAGCCCTGCAGCTGAATCGTGTCTAATGTGATTTCACATGATGCTCACATTATCAAATGGAAATCACTGTGCTTACTGAAAACAGTACAGGGAAGACGTGTGAGCAGGTGGGCTCACCTCTGCCCTTCCCACCTGTGAGTGAGAGTCTAACCATCAGTCATCTCTGGTTTTTAGGCCACATCTGCCAATGGGAACCTTGCTGTCATCTCACAGGGCATCTGTGATGGTCCTCCACATGTGGCCTGACTGCCTTCCTGACAATAGTTACAGCTCCTGTGACAGCATAGCTAGTGTGTCCACTGTTGCTGCAAAATCACTTTTACCCATGATCCCAGCTTCCTACATTACAGCAACCATTGGATGGAGCTTAGTTCTGCAATACAATATCCAAATCACAAAGAATCCAGAGTGGGTGTGAAAAATTAAGGCATCGTACAACCTGAAGGTGAGGATAGTTACTGCTTCTCACATTTCTAAGATTGCTGAACCTGGGATGGCATCTGGCATCTGGCATCTGGCACCTGGCACCTGGTACTTGTACCATAGATATTTGTCAAACCAGCAGGGAGTCAACAAAAATGCTGGAAGTGTATTGTCCCCTAGGGAACTCACATTTGGGGAAGCGCCTTGGGAGCAAAGCCTGTGTGTGTCAATCCCGGGATCCCTCCTTACATCTAGCACTGGGCTCAGAAAATGAAATATGTTTGAAGACTGCCTGTGACAGAGAAATCTAAAAATACACGTGGACAGTCACATTACTCAAGCATCAACAGATACTGAAATTTCCATCCTGTAGAAGACTCTCAGAAGCTCCAGGAGCAGAGAGGCGTTTTTAATAACACTGCCTGATTTTTCCCACACCATATGGCCTTGGTAATTAGCTCAGCCACACACGGCTCCCCTCACCATACGCTAGTAGCATGACGCAAGAGAAATCAGCAGGAAATTGCAGTTTATTTTGACTCCGTGTGCATGCAGCTACATATGGTTTTAATAAGCTTTGAATTAACAATCCTTTTAGCCCTATAAATGTTTCTAGAGTAGCCTTCTGTGGTTTTTCCTAAAAGATAGAGTGCACATACACCCCAAAAAGGGAGGAATGGAAGCAACTTCACTCTGGTCTTGGCTCATCTAGAGTTCCAAAACACCCCCATTCCTGCAGACAGCTCCAGTGTATACTAACTAGCATTCGGTGTTAGCCTGATGGAAAATCTCTGGGAGAACACCGCTGGGTGTTACCCCAGGTCATGTCAATGCCAGCATGTTTATCCCAGTGAGAGTATCCATCAAGACTGTAAAGTCAGTCTAAGATAGAGAAAAAAAACTAAAATAAGCCTGCTAGGCTAGACAAACTTCTCAAGATAGAATCTACGAGAGGAAACGACAAGGACTTTGGCAGGACCGATTGGCTTCAGAAAGTGTGGAAAGAACTTATATTTGAAATAAGCATTAACCTAGTATGGTATCTAGGCAAGAGGAGCGCCTGTCCACAGCCCTGAGGTCTTGTATGGACAGTCTGGTGGTGAGCTGCCATGGTCCATGATGAGCACTGCTGCCTCGGAGAGACATAAGTCAAGAGGTGGGAGAAGAGAATGAATGGCAGGAGGCCAGAAGCACTGCCTCATGTCATAACCAATGAAAGAGGCAAGAGTTCAGCCAACTTTCCTCCTTTCCTTATTCTCACCATGGCTGCCAGGGAGGGTTGTCACTGGAGGGCACTTGTGTTTCAGGTTGGCCTACTAGCCAATCTGTTGATGATGTGGCCCAAGAATACAGGGGAAGCCACATTTTAGAGAAGATTCCAGGTTGAGGCTATATAATTTCAAAGCTCACTCCAGGGATGTACTTCCTCCAGCAAGGCTGTCCCTCCAGGGTTTCATGTGTTGGATTGGATATCTCTATCTGAGTAGATATGAAAAAAAAATCTATTACCTCAGACTGGGCCTAAACAATAGGCCAGTGAAGTAATTTTACTCAAGTCTGGCTTAGGGAAACAATGAGTTTAGTTAGGGTTATTTCCAGAAGCATGGGTAAAAGCATGGGAATGTATATGTAGTTACACTGCCAAGAAGTAGTCCCAACCAGCAACTGTCAGCAACTTGTGTACATCAGAGAATGGCAGAGCCTTGGGACCCACCTCTTGTGTCTAAGAGATCACATCTTCAGCAGCAAGCAGGAAACAAAGACAACAAACTGGAGGAAAAGGTGAAACTGTACAGCTCCAAACCTTTGCCAGAGAGTAAGACTCTTCCTCCAGCAAGGCAGAGCCTATAACATCCCCAAACAGTCCACCAGCTAGGGATGAAACACTCAAATAACCAAGACTATGGGGGGGGACATCTCTTACACAAACCACTACACCACCCGTTGACACATAGTAGGGTAATATATCTCAGGCACTAGGCCTTTCATTCAATAAATATATGACTTATAAGCAAAGCTTTTCTCACCCACTTTGAGTGCCTTCTACACTTAAACTTCTTAACTGATGTTTTGTCCTTGAAAGGATACTGTAAGTTTTTTCTCAGTTGCCTTGTTGGGTATCATCAATGCCTTACTCAACCATAAAGCTCTCAGAACCTTTCTGGTTGTACTGCACCCTATGGAGACTGTTTGCCATCCTCACTCTTTGGGGCCTGTTTTTATATCTTCCATGTGCTTTTCTAAACCCACTTAAAACACAAAACAAAAACTAGTGATTACCCTGCAATGAGGCAGGTTTTTTGTGGGGAGGTTCTCTGAAGGTCTGCCACCAACAGTTTAAGCCAGTATCAGTTGGCTTGGAATCCAAAAGCAAAACAGTTTCAGAAAAGAAGTCAGCAAGACTAATTCAGTACAAGCAGGTCTGCCTGCTTGTTTCACCTCTCTTCTTAGAAGAGCCATGTTGGACACAGTACTGTGGACAGGCAGGACTTGTGACTTTATCTCTTAGTTACAAACAATCATTCTCCGTGATTCATCCTTTTCTTTATCCTGGGGCATTGCCACTGGTTTGCTGTGCTCCTGAAGTGGGTGGGTGGGGCTGAGTCATGGTGTTCTGTCCATCCCAGGGCTAAGTAGGAAGAAGCCTCTCACTTGTCATGTTCACACAGGCTTCCTGTCTAGCCAACTCCAGGCTGGTGCTGCAGCCATCCATGTCTGATGGCTGAAGGGTCCCTGGCTGAATGAACAATCTCCACACCTCTGTATTGTCTTGTAAAAGAGAAGTGCACAGAACATACTCTTAGGGATAGATGTCCACCCAGGGTCAAGTCTACTCTTCACTCTGTTGCCTTAGCCATTTCCCTCAAACTTTAGAACCCCAGAGCCTTGGTATGAAGGCTCCTCTTAATATTTTCCTAGGAACTCTGTCCGACTAAATACAAATCTTGCCACTTTTGTTTTCACTGGATCAGATCACTTTGTCCACTCCCTCCCCGTATTTCTAACTCCTCCCAGTTGCTCTAAAGTTTTATCTTCTTGATACAGATGCTAATCCAAGACATTCAGCACACCACAGCCTCTCCTGCCCATAATCACCAGATCCCACCACAGAATCAGCCAAGTCACCAAAGCCCCATGGTGGTGCCTGATATGGGTAAGGACTGAGGTTGTTCTGACACCATTTAGGGGAGATGCCATTCTTCTCTCAGTTTTTGTCCCTGACACCCTTGCCAAAGACCGGTTAACTACAACTATATGGCCTTATTTCTGGGCTTACAGGTTCATCTTATGTTTATACTTTTGACAGCCCCATACTGTTTTAACTACTATAGCCCTAAAATATGTTTTTAAGTTAAGAAGTATGATGCCTCCTATGTTTTACCTCGTGGTCAGCATTGCTTTGGTTATTTGGCGTTATTTTATGATGCCTGTGAATTTTAGGGTTGTTTTCTTCTATACTCACATTGAATAGCTTTAGCATTTAGATAGACATTGAACTGGAATCTCTGGGTCACTTTGGAAGCAGTAATAATTCTTCTAGTCTATCAACATCACCAGTGCTTACCCTAGTCCTTGATGTACAAATCTTTTAACTGTGATTAAGTTTACCTCAGAGTCTTTTGTTCTTTTTCAAAAACCTTTTTGTTTGTGGATTTTGCATCTTGCATCCTCATTCCATTCCTCTCCTGTTTATTTTACCCTCTGCTCTCCAATCTCCCCCACCCCCCAAAAAACAAAATAAACAAGTGAAATCAAACCAAACAAATAAATAAGAAAACCTTGACATGGAACTGTAGTCTTCCTGCCCCTGGTCTAGGGATGGGGCAGAGCTGTGCCTGCTCTTCAGAGTCTGTCGGGCCTAGAGTCTTTGTTCTTTAGTCTCTGCTGATCAGCTTTCCTTTTAAATTGGCAGTTCAGATGCTCCATACATGTACAATGCACCTGATTTGTCCTTTGATTATATATCCTGCCTTCCTAAAATCTAACAGATTTTTATGAATCTTTAGGGTTTCTTGTGTAGAAAATTGAAGCTTTTGTAAACAAAAATAATTTACTTCTTGAGTGTTGTTTTGCCTGTTTGAGATGTTCAAGACCATTCTGTCCTTCCAACATCCTTAGCAAGTTCGTATCAAATCTGAAGTTAGTCTTCCATGTCTTCAGTGAAGAATACTGGCTTTAGTAGGACACCATGGGATCTTTCTCATGCTTTTGCTGTCATGAAAATGTATTCACACCTTCTGCAGTTTGGCTTATGAATATTCCTTAATTAATCCTCATGCTAAAGGCTCTCTAGTGGTGCTATTGGAAGGAGCCTTATCAGGTCTTGGGGAAGGTCTTTAGGTATCCAGGACTTCCTCACTCACTCTCAATGAGGTAAACTTTGCTGTTTTGCTTTGCTTACACCCCTCTTACAGTGATGTACTGCATTGCCATGGGTCTAAAGCAGGGAGATCAACAGATCACAGAGTAAAAATTGCAAAACTGAGTGTCAAAATAAGTCTTTCTCTTGTTGTTGTTAAAGTGATGGGAAACTAAAATTGATCCACAAACATGAAAGGTCTCGATCTGTTTAGGCAATCTCTCCTTTTTGCAATGTTTTACAGTTTTCACTGTGCATAACTACCTCCTTTGTAAGATATATTCCTATATATAATTCTTTTTATGCTATTGTGCATGAACTACTTACTAATCTCATATTTATATTGTTTATTGCTATTATATAGAAATAAACTGATTTTTTAATATATATATTTAGCTTGTACTCTGATGAATTTGTTTGGTAGTTCTGGTGGGTTTTCTCCTAATGGCCTCTTGAACTGTGGTCCAGACTGACCAAATGAGAATCACCAGTAATCTGTATGCACATTAAAGTTTGACTTAAGGTGTGCTGAGCAAACAAGACTGTACAGTATGTTTCTGTACTTCACTGGTCCATGACATAATTTCAGCTTCACCCCCAGTGAGATCCTTGACTCAGGCAGAACTGCAGGGAAACTGTCCCAAGTATGTGGCCAATATTTGCCATTTGTAGTTGCATTTCAGGGTTTGAAAGACCAAAGGGAACATGATCCAGACACAAAGGCATTTAAAGCATTCTTTCTCCACTCCCTAAAAATGGAAAGTGAACAAAATACAGCATGTTAATCTTCATTTCACCTCCAAAAGATGACCTAGCACTGACGTACCAGCTCTGCCAATGTCCGACTTGGCCTGAGGACTGATGGAAGACAAAGCCCTTAGGGCAGCATTTTTCAACCTCACAGGGGCACCTATTCAAAATACAGATATTTAAACTACAATTCATAAGAGCAGCAAAATTAAAGTAATGAAGAAGCAACAAAAATAATTTTATGACTGAGGGTCACCACAACATGAGGAACCACAGCATTAGGAAGGTTGAGAAGCACTGCCTTAGAGGCTTGTTGCTCAAAGTTTCCTGGGAATCAAAAAGAACTAAAGGACAGGAAGAACACACAAAAAGATTCTTAGTAGAGATAGGTAGGTAGGTATGATAGATAGATAGATAGATAGATAGATAGATAGATAGATAGATAGATAAATAGATAGATGATAGATAGATAGATGATAGATAGATAAACATGCTAGAGAGATAGAAATTATAAGTAAATAGATGATAGATAAATAGATAGATGATAGATAGATAAACATGCTAGAGAGATAGAGATTATAAGTAAATAGATGATAGATAGATGATAGATAAATGATAGAGAGATATAATAGAGAGATATAGATTATAAAAGTAAATAGATGTTAGATGATAAATAGATATGATAGATGATAGATTACAAGTAGGGAGATGATAGAAAGAAACAGACAGACAGACAGACAGACAGACACATAAATAACTGTTGTTTGGCTCTCCTCTCTGAAGAACAGCTGCTTTGAAGAAACTGATCACAGCATAAGCAGCCACCTGGAGAAAGATTTTTCTTTATTAAAGCCTGAATTCAACTTTAGCAGAGAAAGACTAGGCCAGTCTGGTCATGTCAATAACTGGGTGTTTGGGATCCTGTTATGTGGGGGACAGAGGAGGGTCAGGGTCAAGCTGCTTTAAAGGGATCTCCCTGCAGGACCAAAACACGAGTGGTTCAAGGAAATATTTAGGGTTTTTTGTTGAGCATTTAAATCAGGTTGAATTAAAATTGTATTTTGGACAGATGACTTTTTTGCTTCTAAAAAAGATATGTGTGACATTATCCTTGTCACATTATGAATAATAGTAAAGATTCCAACATCAATTTCAAGAATTTGAAACAAGTTTCTAAAGTATTCTCACACTTGGAATAGTTAGAAACATTTCACTGTTTTTGTTCTCAGATGATAATAGGTTCCCGAGAAGTCGCACATGTAGGAAAGAAGCCCTGTGTTTCCCGAGTTTCACAGTTTTCTGAGTGGTCTCCTCTTACACTGAAAGAAGGCATGTTCATTTTCTAGCATCCTACCTGCTAGTGTGTTTGTGTGATTCAGAACTTCCACCAAATGCTCTTATGATGCACCTGTCACCTCTCTCTGTCATGCTTGACCCCTGGAATCCACCAATCCCCATTTCCAAGATCCTGTTAAGCATGTGATCTTGTAAAAATCAGGTGTTTCTCATCAGCAGGAAGGCCTTGGAATCAATTACTGCATGTGTCAGATGCTTATCTCTTTCATCATCAAGTAGAATCCATCTTACGGGTGTACTATCATTACTTTAATAATCCCCCCATGGACATTTTGACATCCATGTAAGGACATTTCCGCTGCTTCCAGTTTGGAAGAACTACAAATAAAAGTGCTATGAATGTTCAATATAGGTAACATGCATGTAAGTTTTCATTTTTCTAGAATAAATGCCCAGGAGTGTAATTTGTGGGTTGTGTGGAAAATGCATATTTTTAGGTTTTAAAGGAATTGCCAAACTCTCTTCTAAAATGACTGTATCATCTTCCCCTCTCACTAGAAATATATGAGAGATCTAGTTTCTCAGTGCATGTGTGGTGATGGTCTCATAAAGGGATTGGGAAGTGTTTCTGCTTCTATTATAAGAAAGATATTTCTAGAAAATTCAGCTGCAGAAATTTGTGAGACACAACTACAGCAAGTGGTAGAGGGAAATCTAGTGGTTAAAATCCGTTTATTAGTGTTACAGGGTCTCGCGTGAGGGGCTGCATAGCAGTACCTCTGAGTGTGTTATGTGGGGTGGACAAAGGACTGTAAGTCCGAGAATGAAGATCCACTCGGGCAAGAAACTGAAGTGACATCTGAAGAAGAAAAAGAGGATGCTGACAGGGAGTGACAGCCAGAGACCTGAGGGGAGGAAGTGAGTGGGAAAGTAGCAGAGATCAGAAGGAGCCCTGACACACAATGACAGGTACGGATCTGGAGGCGGCTGACAGACTAAAAGCAACAGTTACAGACTGACATAGAACTGAGAAGAACCAGCCATGATGGGGAGGCACGGGACACAACTATGATCTTTATTAAAACAAACAACTCCCATCAAAAGGATGTGAGGGGACCCCAGAGGAGGGAGTCTGCTCATGGGCTCTGGGTCAGACTTTTTATCTGATCCGTGGGGGCAATCTCTCCCTCCAGACTCCTGCTCTCCCTGACTGGTCACTTTTTCTACATCAGTCCTCTTTCACAAAATTGTAAAATCAATAATCTAAACTTATGCATTAGAAAACAAGGGTGAGAAAAATCAGGTTGAACTGGAAGTAAGCATGATAAAGAAAACCATACAAATTAGACCAGAAATAAGCAATTGAAAACAGGAAAGCAATAGATAAAATACACACAATAAAAAGCTGTTTCTTTTAAAAGATCAATAAAATTGACAAATCTCTGTCCAAGAAACAGAGAAAACACAAGTTGTCAGAATCAGAATGTAAATGGATATCATTTATGATCTCATGCGATTCAGAGGTATCACAGGGCAGTGAACAAAACTGTGCTCGTGAGTATAATAACTGGTGATACATCAATTCCTCAAAGATACAAACCACCGAAATCCATTCAATACTAACACATTACCTTAGGTCCATTTAAAAATCCTCACCTCAAATAACTAATTTCTATGTGGATTCTCCTGGGGAGACTTGAACAAATGTCTGTTTACCCCAGATAGAGCACCAGCAAGAGTACAGGACAACAAATCTACCCAGTGTAGCTTAGTGAGCCAATGGGTGTGCTGAGGTTAGTTACAACGGCATGAAGGAGGTTATTTACTGACACTCAAGGCAGCTCTGTCACCATGAGGACCCACAGCAGCATGAGTAGTGACTCATGAAAGCCAAATCCCTGGAGTTTCTTGCTTACGCTGCAGGCAAATTCAGTGAAGAATTTCCTCTATCCCAGCAGCTGGTCACTGTCTATACCACTTCCAGGGTAGTCTTTAGAATCTTGCCACTTTCTGACTTTGTAGAATATTATGGGCCTTCCTTCTCTTTCTAAGACAGTTTCCCAATATTTCAAAATCCATCTGGACAGGAAAAGGACTTAGGGTTTTTTGCTCTGTTTTGTTTTTCTTTTTATTGAGACAGGATTTTACTATGTAACCTTGGCTGATCTAGAACTCACAGAAATCCACCTGCCTCTACCTCCTAAGAGCTAGGGTTAAAGATATGTGCCAGCACACTTGACTTGGACTTAGAATTGTAATACAATTATGAAAAAGAAGAATGAAGTTTGAAGACACGCTTCACTCAACTTTAAGACCTACCTGTAAGCGCCTTGGGCCATATGAATGTCCAGGCCCCTCCCCTGAGGACCTCTATCTGCCAGGTTCCACCCACAGAACACTCTAACTACCCTAACACTCTAACTACCCAAAGTGAACGACCATGCCCACTTTGACTGAAGACGCACACAGAAGACCACATCCACTTTGACTGGGTATTAGAATTAGAAATAGTAGGATATAGAGACATCTATATTTACAATTGCTCTATCACTAGAGCCAGAAAATAGACCCAGCCTGGATGCCTCAATTTATGGACATAAAATCCCACCAATCTCTACCTTGTAAAGCTCTACCCTGACAAGCTTCACTCCTTCCCAAGAAACTCTATATAAAGTCCTGTATCCTATTCAGTCTGCTGGAGCAGAGGTAGCCACCCTCCTGGTTTTTTCCCTCCCAATAAATCGCTTGTGTGATGTTTGCTGTATGTACAGTGTGACTCTGTGGCATTCCTTGGCGTCCAGCTGCCAAGATAACTTCCCATCCGAGCTGCAGTGCTTACACTCATTTAAAATCAGTTAAAATAACCAAGACCTTGTGATGTTGGTGAAAGAACAGACATCAGTCAACGAGATAGAGAATTAGAAATAGTAGGATATAGAGACATCTATATTTACAATTGCTCTATCACTAGAGCCAGAAAATAGACCCAGCCTGGATGCCCATCAACAGATACTCAATGGAACTTTATGCACCCATAAAGGAAAATAAAATCACAGGATACAATTGGAAATTGGCTACACAAACTTACAGTTCTAGAGGGATTAGAGGCCATCATGGCATCAAGTGGCAAGCACAGTGTCAGGGCAGGAAGCTAAGAGGCCACATCTTCACACCAGCCCAGAGCAATGACATACTTCCTCCAACAAGGCTGCACCTCCCCAGCCTCCCAGATAGCACCACTCACAGGAGACCAAGTGATCAAAAGGCTTGTGGAGAAAATTTCTCATTCAAACCACCACAGACTCAAAGTAATTTGATAAAGGATTTTTTTTTTTTTTTTAGGAAATGGCTAGAGCAATTGAATGTTTATGCTCCCTTATAACAGACCACATTTCCCCACAAAAAGCCCAGACAACAACCTTATATCTTACCAACACACAAAAAAAACCTTCAAAATATATATATTTTAAAACTTGATTATAAATATCAAACTCACACAACTTTGCCATAGTTAGTGTCAACTATCAAACTGGCACAAATCTAGAGTCACCTGGGAAGTGGGAACCCCAATTGGAAATTTTCTCAGATCATATTGGCTGGTAGCCACATCTGTGTGGAATTTTCTTAATTGCTAATTGATATAAAAAAAAACCCAGCCTACTGTAGACAGTGTTATACAGAAGCAGGTGAGGCTGGGTTGTACAAGACAGCAGGCTGAGCAAGCCAGAAGGAGCAAGTCAGTAAGCAGCATGCATCTCTGCTTCAGTTCCTACCTTCAGGTTTCTGCCTTGAGTTCCTGCCCTGGCTTTCCTTGATGATGACCTACAACCTGTAAGATGACATGCAGCCTTTTACTCCCCAAGTTGCTTTTGGCATACAGAAAATTAAACTAAAAATCTATCTAGTATAAAACAAGAGAAATTTTGCATGGCCTGTAGTTTGGTGGTAACTATTCAGATACAATACTACAACCAGGATCCACAGATGAAAACTGTTAATAGTTGGGTTTTACTAATATAGACATATTATCTTTGTTCTGTGATGACCTTGTTAAAAAATGACAAAACAATGATTATAAAAAGAAAATATTTGCAAACCATCTTTATGGTAAAGAAATTGTATCCAGAACATAGGAAGAACTTGTAATACTTATTAACAAAAGCAAAACATCAAACAACCAAAACAGACAGTAGGCTGTAAATAATTTATAAATTGTAAAGTAAATAAGGAAATGTTTTCCATATTTTAAGAACTTCGACTTTTCAGGACAGTGAGACAGGTCTGTTACTGGAAGCACCAATCTACTTCAAGCAAATAATGGGCACTGAAAAAACTCCATATGGAATTTACTTTCTTTGTGGCAGTATGTTGTATAAACTGAACATGTAGAACCCATATGAAAGTGACCTTTGAACTTTGGCAGAACAAGCCGAGATGGTCCTCCAGGTTCCTGCTTCACAGAAAAGACTGCCAGACATTCTTCAGGACACAAGGAGAAGCAACTAACTGAGCTATGCCAGAATGGGCAGAACAGTCCTTCACATTTCCTGCTCCACTGAAAGGTATGCCAGAGACACTAGGCCCGTAGGTTGAAGATGATGCCCCGATGTTACAAAGAAACTTTGGGTGACTGTCCAGGCAACCAGGTGTCATCTCTGTCATTTCTAAATTTTGGAAGTTGATTGCATTTGCTATTTACTCAGGTAATATTGGTAAGGGTAATCCTTCTGTGGTCTTTGATGTAGTTGAAGATTAGATAGTTATAAGTATAGTTTTCTTTAATTATTATAAAAGGTATAATAGATATGAATCTTTAGATTCACAAGGATAAAGTAGATGATAGAATATTTTCTTTAATTTTGCTAAATACAAATAGACTAGATATTGTAACTGTAATTTTTGTTTGATAGCTATTTTGTTATATGTAATTTTGCTATGTTGAAATTGAAACCTTCCTCTTTGATTAGACAGAAAGTGGGAAGTGATGTGAGATGTCTTCCTGTATGCTTTGAAAATCATTTGTTAATAAAAGAAACTGTCTTGGCCTAAAAAGAAAAGAAAATATTTTTCACATAATTTTTCATTACAAATGTGGTTTAAGACTTATCATAATGACTAATACTTCAAAAAACATGTCAGCAATTTTGGATATGATGAGAAACATGAATTCTCCTTAGTTACAATAGAAAGACCAAATGATACTGTCATTGAGGGTGACAGAGTTGAGTGTGATAGATTCTCAAGGTCCTAGAGATGATCAAACAGGTGACCCAATAATCATGCTTTTAAGTGTTTTCAACTTATTTATATCCCAAAACCAATATACATAGTAATATTTATAGGCCAGCCAGGGAAGATGAACTCAATAGTGCAATAATGGCAAGATTGTCACAGGGGGAATCAGCCACTTTTGATATGACTTGATACCCACTCCAAGGAGAGAATTCACAATGGTAATGTAAATTCCATCAAAAGCTCCTGGCCAGGGAAGCCATAGGCCTTAGTGGGAAAGCTATTGCTCTTGCTTTGCTATATAGACATGATGCACCCATCACATTGCCTTTTAAATAACTATGCTTATGCCCATAGATTAGTGTTGCTGTCAACTTTGACAAGAGGAGATTCTTTTTACATGATCAGTGACAGCAAAGAATCAGAATTGGTTAAAGTCATGAAGACAAATGACTGTTGAATGCCTGTGGGACATGTATACCACACACTCCAGTGACTAGAGCCTATCCTGAGAGGAGGCCTGGAAAGAACATAAGAGATGGATGAAGCAGGGAAGAACAGTATGGAGTGCTGACTCCTAGGAAGGACAATAGCTTGTGCATTTGCAAACTCTCAACAACTGTGATTCCACATATAATTTCTGCTCAAGATGGGGATGTCAGCATCCTATCATGAAGTAGGAAAGAGCTCACAGGCCCCACATCCCCAAGTATTTATGTGAAGTTACTAGTCTGTGGGGGAAGAAGAGACTGTGGTTGTACTGGGTGGTTATACCTTAACTTGACACAGGCTAGCATCATTCCAGAAGAGAGAGTGTCAATTGAGGAAACACCCCTCACCCCCATCCCCCCTATCCCCACCCACGCCCCACCCCCACCCACCCCTGCATTAGACTGGCCTGCAGGCAAGCCTGTGGGGCATTCTCTTGATCAATGTATGTTGACTCTGACCACTGAGAACAGTTTTATCCCTGGGCCTGTGGTTCTGGATGATACAAAAGAAGAGCTGAAAGACTTAAGAAGTAAGGCAGTAAGCAGCACCCCTCCATGGCCTCTGCTCTTCCTTCCTGAGTTCCCACCCTGGCTCCTTCAGTAAGGGACTTGTAAGGTATAAGGTGAAATAAACCCCTTCCTCTCCAAGTTGCTTTTGGTCTTGTTATTCTATCACAACAATGGAAAAGTAACTAATACAGAGAGTGATCTTAAGTCACGGGATATTACTGTGCCAAGCTTCACCAGGTGTTTTGGGGAGGGTTGTGGTTACATTTAAACTTTGGCCTTGAAACACTACCGAACACTCAAAATTCAGCAGGATGATCTGTAGAAGTTTGGGATATGAGAATGTTGAAAGCAGATGATGGGGCACTGGCATGTAAGCTTCTGAGGGAAATTTGAAAATCCCTTAAAGATCCTATTAGTACCATTTGATATTTTGAATTAGACTCTGTGGTTCTGGTCAGCTGGGGCTGTGACTAAGAAGACACCTGTTATTGATGCAAACTTTCTTGGAAGTGTGTCCTCAAGGTTGACACACAGAAGATGTTGTTCATAAAGAGCAAGGGTGTACATTTTACTGGATGCTGAACTTGTAGTGTGTAGGAGTTTTCCAAGTGGTACTGGTTTTGAAGGCATGAAGGGGTCATGGAAAGCAGCTGAAAATTGGCACCAAGACAGGCCAGGAGTCTGTTGGTAAAGATGTAGCCTTATTTTTAGTAAAAAGCCCCAGAATTGCAGGATCATAAAGAGAAGTTGAAGCTTAACACCATGTGACAGAATCAGAGTCCCTAATCCACACAGCCCAGTTGCAGTGAAGACTTCAGCTTGTTGGAGATGCCAGTACCATGAAACAACCACCAAGGATAGCAGCAGGTGTGGAGAGGAGTTTGCCCAAGATCACGGTGTGAGCTGAGTGCTGTGGAGAGCAGAACCGTAGACATGAGTCTTCACAGACCCTCTGGGTCTTTACAGACCCCCTGGATCCTCAGTGGTCATCTGCAGCCACCTAACACTGTTGGATTTCAGATTTGTTTTGATATGAATATAACTATGTCTGGTTGTTCCCTTTTGGAGTAGGAAAGCATTTAATTTGTTTTATAATTTTTACAGGAATCCATAATTATGAGACCTTGGTTACTTCAGAAAAACGTGGGGGTTTTTAAGAGTCTGGGTATTTGAAAAAGACTGTAGTTTTAGAAGAAACTTGGATATTTTTCAAAGTGAGTCTTTCAAAGTGAATTTTTAAAGACAATGGAACTTTCAGAAGTTAGAACGTTTTATATTGTGATATTAACTTTAGTGTGCCATCTTGGGGACTGTCTTAGTTAGGGTTTCTATCACTGTGAAGGAACACTATGACCACAGCAACACATTTCATTGGAGGGGCTTGCTTATGGTTCAATCCATTGTCATCATGGCAAGGAGCATGGTGGCATGCAGGTAGTCAGGGTGCTGGCTACATCTTGATCAGAAGGCAACAGGAAATGGACTGTGACAGTGGTGTGGCTTGGGCATATATAGGACCTCAAAGCCCACCCCAATAGTGACACACTTCCCCCAACAAAGTCACACCTCCTAATAGTGCCACTCCCTATGTGCTTATGGTGGCCAATTACATTCAAACAACCACAGGCACAAATGAGAAAGGAAAGGTTTTGGTTGAATAGTGATGTGTTGTGTGTCAAGCTGAAAAAACAGTCAATTGTACTAACTAATTTTATGCCAACTTGACATAAGCTAGAATTATTTGGGAAGAGAGAATCTCAATTAAGAAAACACTCCTTGCTGGGCATTGGTGGTACACACTTTTAGTTCCGGCACACAGGAGCAGAGGCAGAGATCTCTGAGTTTGAGCCCAACTTGTCTACAGAGCAAGTTTCAGTACATACAGGACTATACAGAGAAACCCTATCTCAGAAAACAAAAAGAAAAAAGAAATAAAATGTTCCCACCAGACTGGCCTGTGGGCTAGCCTGTAGGGGACCTTCTTGAGTAGTAATTATGTGAGTAGGCTTAGCCCACTGAGCACATGCCACCCCTGGACTCATGGTCCTGAACGGTATACAAAAAAAGAACAGGCTGAGGAAGCCATGGAGAGCAAATAAATAAGCATTTTTTTTTCCCATGGTCTCTGCTTCAGTTCTTGTCTCAGGTTTCTGCCCTGGCTTTCGTCAGTGATGCATTTATAATCTTCAAGGGGAAGTAAATCACTTCCTTTCCATGTTGCCATGTTTGGCCTTGTTATTTTATCACAGCAATAGAAAGTAACTAATACAGCAGTGTACTGTTAAGGTGACCATGCTCCTACAAATTCCATGCTTCTGTAAACAAGCCCAATGGAACACAATGGGTCAAAAAAAAAGTAGATGAGGCTCTAGTTTGGAAGAAGAAGGGGAGCAACAGGAGGAGAAGGGGAAGCCACAGGGGGTTGTAGGGGTGAGTGTAACCAAAACACATCACATGCATCCACAAAATACCACAATGAACCCATTAGGATGCATAATTAATGTTAATTAAAATGTTAAAACACTTATAGTATCCTTATTCACAATCGCCACAGAACAGAAGCAGCCAAGTTGTCCCTTTGTAGGGAAATGGATAAACCGTGATACAACCATGCAATAAAAATGTATTTAGTGACTTTTACAAAATAAAATATCTACCAACCCACACAAACATTCTATGGATCTGAAATGGGTATTAGTAAGTAAAAGAAGTCAGTATTAAATGGTTGTGTGTCTTCTGATTTGAGTAGATGATGTTCTGGGACTGGGAAAGTAAGAAGACACATAGGTTTGCATCAACATTGCTACGATTTCACCAGCGGGGACTGGTGAATAGGAGTAAGTATGAGGGCTCCGTGAGAGACCCCACAATGACCAAAGCTGGGATTATTTTCACAACAAAAGGAATAAAGTGATTTAAATTATAGCCCAGAATATGAAATAAGTATCCATGGCCCCTTACTGTTATAAATAATGGCTGAATGAGAGAATCTCCTTGGCAGAAGGATTCTAGGATAATTGGTGTCTACATTACACTATCTGGCTTCAAGGAGGAGAATATGGCTCCTCACACATTGCCATCCTTACAAAGAGTGCAAAGCACAACACAGAGTGAGGGAGGAAGGAGAAATTTACAGTAGAGAAACCTGACTAACATTACCATTCAGGCATCAAGGTTAACAGTGTTAGTAACAGGACTTTAAATGTGTCTAGGATACAGTGACTAACACAGAAAACAGGAAGACCACATCAGATATAGACTTCAGTCAGTAGTAATGAGTCCTTAGTTGAACCATAATATTAGATGTAGAGTACAAGATGCCACTTAACACGTGTAACATATGGTATAATAACTAACAGTGGAATCTGAGTATGGGGTTCTATGGGGGCCTTGGAGGAGGAGCTGGTCACCTAGGATACCTACTGAGTTCGTTCTGTGGGATGAGTAATGGGCAGGAGGCCAATCAGTGATGTAAAAGGAACAGCATCAACAGGCGCCAAGAAAATGGAAATAATATGCAGGGAACCCAAAGGCCGCAGATGCAGGAACACTGGCAACGGGAAGAGAGCTTTGGGAGCCTGAGGACCACAGGTGAGCAGGACGGAAAGACAGCAGTCACAGAGTGCGCATAGAGCCGGTTAATGACCAGTCTCATGGGAACAGGCAAACAGCTCTCGTCCTGTAGGAAGGGAGTCGGAGCCAGGGGACCCCCAAGGCTCTCCCCTGCTCTCTTTTCAGTCCTGCCTGGGGTACCCTCCCCAGGACAGGCTCTTTTCCTCCCACAAATCCTTCAGCAATTGTAAACATTGCAATGTCCTAGGGCACTAGGGAACAAACCTGTTAAAGGGGCTGGTCCCTGCTCTGTGCATGGGCCTCAGTTTCCCGAACCCTCCTCAGAGTGTGAGGGTTCTCAGGCCCTCTTCACATTCCGTACATCTAAAAATGTTCTAAACTGGAATTGCTAATTTTAAATTCTAGTTATTACTTTTCTCTAAACACGAAAAGCGCAGAGTCATCCAAGTAACCCCAACTTTATGCTGTGATTGAGCCTTGATATTTCCTGTCTCTAGCAACAGAGGTAAAGGTGGACACATTTGTTTACAAAAACAAAATCCCATTGTAGATTTTCTCTTTTACCTTATTATTTTTTCCTGACAAATAGGTTCAACTTGCTTTTTGCAAACTCAAAAATACGATGATTTCCTGACTGCAGAGTTTTTATTCTCTTGTTTTATAAATGAAAACGATGTATCGCTCAGGATTATTTTTATTAGTGGGGATTAAGATAGCAGGTCAAAGAGGCTTAAAAGGACCCAAATAACAAGCGCTTTCTCTTTGTATTTATAGCATCCTGTTTGCGTTTTGGTGTGTGTAAAGATATACTCTCTCATTTAAAAAAGGGCATTTTAGAACACTGTAACATCTGGCTATCTTAGGGACTACTAATATTTTACTGCCTAATGACTTTACAGTGTTGTGTTTAGGATTAGAAAAAAAAAAACCACACTTATGTGAGGTGACTTCCATTTCTTTTCTCCCCTTCATACTTTCTCTCTCTTAGCTGAGAGTCGTTTTGATTATCCATTGTAGTTTCTCATTTGTAATCTAGTAGCATGTTGGTTTGATACTTTTAGTGATTGTTTTAAATATCTATTTTCATTCCTTTAACTGGAAATGATAAGTTGTACTAGTATACTTCCTTTCAGCCTCCCTTTTTAACGGCATAATTACAGGGGAGACCTGGAGGTCCTGGGGAGCCACTGAGGCTTTTCTGCCTCAGGTTACACAAGGTCCAAAAGATGCAACGTAGACGTTATATATGAAAGATGATAAAAGGATAATAGAATTTCTGAAGTCTGAGTCCAGTACACTGATATAAAACTTCTGTTTAAATCAATACAGTACTCTTAAGTTGTTGACCTGCTTTTGGTAGCATTTACTAAAACCGATTTTAAATACCAAAGAATATGTATCTAATCAAGATTTATTTAAAACTGATTGGTTTTCAGTCTGAGCTTTATCTAAATGTTACCCAAAAGTTGGAACTACAGACACGTTTAAGTTTCCTGTTCATGTTGTTATGTTCATATGCTCAACTACCAAAGCTTGGAGACCTTTGGCAGCATGGTCAGAGGAACAAAATGATCACCAATAGCACCAATGAAAGGACAGCCCTTGCCCTTCAAATCTGTCCCAGGGAACTGTGAGATCCCTCTCAAAGGGTCCTGAAGCTCTGATGAATCATCAGTTCTCTTGACAAGAGACCCAGAGGTTGGACTATAATCAACATTCATCAAAGAAAAGGAACAGAATAGAGAGGAAGGTCCTCAGTGTTTCCATTGGAAGCCACATGCTCAATGATGCTATGATTCATCACAGCAAATAGCATAACTGTATTCCCTGGCATAGTTATTCAATCAAGTCTTTAAAACACAGGGGCCACCACTGGCAATACACTGAGTGTTGCTGTGATCTAAGATAACTTCACAAACATAGAAACATGAACTTAATATAATTGCCAGTTGTCATGAAATTCCTTATACTTCAAAATTTTTCAAAGTATTTGAAAGCACAAATCTACTTGTAGATCATAGATGAGATATCTTCATCAAATCCCTCCCATCAGAGCTGAGGGAACTCTGTGGAAGAGGAGACATTAAAATTGTAGGAGCCAGAGGGAATGGAGGACTCCAGGAGCATAAAGTCTTCTAAGCACAGAAGGATTGCTGTACATATGAACTCATGGAGATTTGGTAGCATCCACAGCCCCTGTACTAAGCCACATGGAGTCCCAGCACTGAGGGGGAAGTGGACACAAGCCCCCAGCCCTAACCAAGAAGTTATCTCCCTTTGGAAACCACTGACAAAGGAAAACTTAGTTATCTCCAGCAGTCTCAACGGATATACAAACCACCCAATGGTTGATGGCCAACACAAAATAAACTCAATGACATATTTGAAAGATCTTTGTCTCATAATGCTTTGTCTGGACACTATTTTCCTTCTTCCTTTATTCATTATTTATTCTCCCCTTACAGGTCTTTTGTGTATATATTATGGTTTCTAGTGTTGCATTTCTAACAGGATTTATGCATGTGCAAATGTGTGTGTGTCTCTATATGTTGCTTGTTCTTTTCCTTTGGTTCTATTTCTCCACAGTTTGTTTGCTTCATTCTGTTCTTGTTTGTTTGTTTTTATCTTATTTTGTATTTTATAGATTTCTGTTTGTAGTCTAATGAGAGTAAGAAAGACGATTTGGGTAGGTAGGAAGCTCGGAAAGATCTGGGAGGAGATGGGGAAGGGAAACCATAATCAGAATATATTGCAGAAAAAATATTTTTCACTTTAAGACAGACTCTAAAAATATCTTTTCACTAATTATTATTGTATGCATATATGTATATGTCTATAAATATATACTCTTAAATGTAACCTCCTTAATTCATATAATGTTACTTGTATGTATATTTTCAGGGCTGACCATTTGGCACTGGGCAGCCAATTACTGCGCTTTTCCCAGGGGAAGGCCACCTCTCCCGTTCTCAGATTTTTTCAGTTGCCTGTAGTTCTGTGTAAGGTTGAAGCCTCATGGGCTTTTTCTTGGGGAAGATCACCTCTCTAACTCCCTGAGTAGGGCTGAGACCTCATGGGCTTCCCTCATCCATTTTGGCATATCCATGGCATCGTCTTTGTATATCTCAAGTTTAGACAGTCATCAGTGAGGCCTTGTGGATGTTGCTTCTGGTATGACTAGGAAACAATCTCATGGCAAACTCCCTGATTCTCTGGCTTTTACAATGTTCTTCGCCCTCTTCTACAATGTCCCCTGAATGTTAGGTGTGGGCGTATTTTGTAGATGTTTGGGACTGGGATCCACACTCTATTTTGATTGAACAGGGTTTTCTGTAATGGTCTCTGTCTGTTGCAAAGAGAAGTTTCCTTGATGAGGGGTGGACACTATACTTACCTGGGGGTATGAGGACATGTGTTTATACACTCTTGATAGGGACTATGCTGCTTTAGTAAGCTAGTAGATTCTCCCCAATAGCTATGGCTTCACTAGCACTTAAGTTCAATTACAGAGTTGCTGGTACCACCAAGGTGCGTGTGCTGCACCCTTAGGGTCAGCATGCTGTGCTGCTCATTGATGTGGTTCATAAGCATCATAGCTCAGTGGGACTGTTGGTTGCTTCCCTCCTTTGGACTCTTGAATTGCACCTTTTCATGTAATGAAAGCTGGTCTTCATTTTATGAAAACCAGAAATTCAGAGAGGAGTCATTCAGGTCAGTTCCATTTCAGGGCCTTCTGGATCCGGTGTCAGAAATGCATGGTGTCTTCAGCAATAGAAACTTACCTTTCACCTCTGGGATAAGCAAGAGCAACAGTAACAGGCTGTATGTTTTGGGATTTCTTGTACAGCCCTGGCCAACAAATCAAGAGGGCTTCTCATGGCTAGTGTTCAAATTTTTGTTAGGTGGTCTTTAGATCTTGAAGGAATACTATAGCTCAAATTAGAAAAGTCCATTAAAACAATAGATGTGTATTTATATGTGAACTCATGTGTATTATGTATAGTATGATTCTTTGTGGCTTTTCAGACAACCTTATTATTTTTACTCACCTCCCTCCTTCTTCTGTCTTTATCTCCCTCCCTCACCCCAGAGAGCCTCCCCCTTTTCCCTATTAGATCACTTGCATCCTGCCCCTTCCTTCTATATTGCTCCCTGACTTCTCTACCTTGGCAATGGTACCATTTTACCTTCCTGGTTCCCATGGTTACTCCAGGGTATGTACTCACATCTGAAGACTAGGAACTAGGAGCCTCCAGTGAGAGAGAACATGAGGCATTTGTCCTTCCAGGTCTAGGTTATCTCACCGAATATGATCTTTCCTAGTTCCACCCATTTACCTGCAAACTTCATCATGCCATTTTTCTTTGGAGCTGAATAGCATTCTATAATATGTAGCATATTTTCATTACCCATCCATTGGTTGAAGGGTATTCAGGTTGTTTCTATTTACTAGCTATTGTAAATAGAGCAGCAATGAACATGGCTGAGCAAGTGTCTGTGGAGTAGAATGTCGAGTCCTTCAGGCATATGCCAAGGTGTGGTATAACTGGGTCATATTTTAGATTTATTTTTAGAGACTTCTCCACACTGATTTCCATGGTGGCTGTACCCGTTTGCAATCCCACACACAGTGAATGAGTGTTCCCTTTTCCCCCACAGCCGCTTCAGTATTTTTTGTCAATATCTTTGTTGACCTTCGCCATTCTGATTGATCACAGTGGATAGCCTATGAAACACTCAGTTCCTCAGCTGTGGGCCCCCTGACAGTGGCAGGTGAGCCTCATAATAGTGAATGTCACAGTGAGTGAGCTGTGGGCTTCAAAGTAGATGAACAATGAGACTTACTGTGAGTGAACTGTGAACACTTCACAGTGAGTAAATTGTGAGTCTCACACTGATGAACTCAGAATCTCACAAGGGATGGTCCATGAGTTCCATAGCAGTGAATCATGTACCACACAGTTGTGTTCTATGGCCCTCAATGGATAAGCACAGTATCTCACAACAGGTGAGTCAAGAACCTGTGTAAGCTTCAGACCTCACAATGGTGAGCTGTGGGCCTTACAGTGGTGTGCTGTGGGTGCCTCAGTAACAATGGGAGTCACTCAGGAACTTGGGGCTCACAGCAGTGACATATTGAGTGTAGTAAGAGTGTCTAGCCTGGCCTAGCCAGGAGGTCTGGACTAGCAGTCCCAAATAATCACACCAAGTTTCATATTCATTACAAGCTGTTTGGCCTATGGATCAATCTTATTACTTGCTAATTCTTACTCTTAAACTAACCCATCATTCTTACGTTACTTGGTACCTTTTCTCAGAGCAGCATGTGTCTTTCCTCTGTATCTGCTGGCATCTTTGCTCTGCTGTTCCTCTTCCTGGAGTTTTCTTAGCCTAGTAGTCCCACCCATACTTCCTGTCTGCTTTCTGGCCAGTCAGCATCTTATTAAACCAATAGGAGGGACAAATATTTACAATGTATAAGCATATAACTCCTCAGCAATTGAGCTTGACAGTGGTGAGATACAGGTCACACTGTAGGTGAACTGTGAACCTACAGTAAGTGACTTATGCACCTTACAGTAAAAGGTCTATAAACCTCATGGGTGAGTGATGGGCCCCATGGTAATGAGTTCAGGACTTCACAGTAGGTGCTCTGAGAGTCTCATGGTAGTAAACTATAGACTACATACACTATTGTGTTCTGTGGACCTCATATTGGCCTCACAGGAATGGGCTATACACCTCAGAGTGATATGCTGTGGGCCTCACAGTGGTGGACATGAGATTTTACGTTAGGTCAGGTGTCGACCTTCAAGTGAGGTTTGTGGGACTCAGAAGAGGAAGCTTGACCCTCATAGAGTGTGGTGCCTAGTTTTTACGTCAGCTTGACCCAAATTTAGATATGTTTGTGAAGAGGAAATCTTCATTGACAGAATGCTCCATAAGATTAGTCTGTAGGCAAGGCTCAGCTCACTGTGGGTGGTGCCCGCCCCCGGAGGTGATCCTAGATGGTTTAAGAAATCAGGAAGCAGCGTTCTCTATGGCTTTTATTTCAGTCCCTGTTTCCAGATCCCTGCCTTGATCTCTTACTCCTGTCTTTTCTCAGTGATGTATTATGACTTTATAAGCTGTAAGATGAAATAAACCCTTTACCTACCCAAGTTGCTTTGGACCAGGGTGTTTTATCCTAACAATAAAAACCCTAAGACACTGTAGACCAACTCTTGACCTCACATTGGGTGAATTGTGAACCTCATATCAGGTAAGCTGGGAGCATTATGACATCACAGCTTTCAACTGTCAACTTCAGAATGATGAGCTGTAGGCCTCAAAGTAGGTGAGTTGTGGGACTCAACATTGAACTGTGGACTTTGAAAGAGATGGGCTGTGCTTCAGAGCACACAATGGTGAGCTTTAGGATTAACAATGGTGAGCTGTGGGTCTCACATGTGTGAACTCTGGGCTTCCTGGTAGGTGACCTATGAACTTCTCGGTGATGATCTTTGGACCCCACAGTGGGTGAGCTATGATTGCCAAAACTAGACAATGAGTACTTTGAATCACAGAGTGTTTAGCTGTGGGCCTCTTTATAGTGACGTGAGCTTTACCTTAATGAATGAGGAGCTTCATTATGGTAAGCTGTGGACCTCACACTGAATGAGCTTTGTGCCCATTGGTAAGCATGTGGGATTCACAGCGGTGAAGTAAGGATCCTAACAGTGCATGACCTGGGCTTCATAGTGGTAAAGTATGGGCCTCAGGTGACCTGTGAGCTTCCCAGTAGGTGACCTGGGCCTCACAGTGGATAGGCTATGGTCCTTATATTTGGTGAGCTATGGTCCTCATCATGGCAAACTATAGACCTCACACTGGTTGAGCTGTGGGTATCAGTTTGTTGAGTTGCAGACATTATGATGGGGAACTATACACCTCACAGTTCATAGGCCTTGGACTTCAAACTGTCTATACTGTGGACCTCACAGCGATAGTGTGTTGGCCTCACAGTGGTGAACTGTGGGCCTCATGGTGAGTAAGCTGTAAGCCTCAGAGTGGGTGAGTTGTAGGCCTAATAGCTTTGGACCTCACACTAGCTATGCTGTGATAAACTGCGAACCTCAAACTGAGCAACTGCAGGCCTCACTGTCAGTGAGCTGTGTAGTTTACAGTGGCGGGCCTTGAACTTCATATAGATAAGCTATGGAGCTCACGACAGGGAGTGAGCTATGGAGCTCACAGTGGTGAACTGCCAGCCTCATTGAGGAGCTGCAGACCTCCCTATGGGTGAGCTAAAAACGTCATAGTCATTGAACTGTGTGGGCTTCACAGTGGTGAGCTGGGAGCCTCTCTGTAGAGGTAAGCTTCAATACAGGTGAGATGTGAATTTCATTTTGGTTGAGATGTAAGTCTTGCTGTGAGTGGGCTGTGGCCTTGCTGTGGGTAAAAGGTCAGGATAATAAAGCATGGACTTTAACTGTAACAAAAGAATCAGCACAAAGGGCTGGTAAGAACTCTGCCCAAGTTGGTTTGGAAATCAGTGTAGTATCTTTGTCACACTAGAAGGTGATGGAGCTTGTGTATCAGCACTGGACTCTGGCTAAGAACGTGGTTGAGAGTGCAGTCTAACAGGTCTGAACCACAACATACTCCTGTCAGATATGAGCAGCTTAGTAAATGCATGGTGGAGGATGGACCCAGGTCCTCATCCTTGGAGACAATGGAGATGAGGGCAAGAAGATATTCATCTGATTGGATGACACCCTCTACACTATAGAGGGCAATATGTTTTACTCAGATCAGTGAGTAAATGTTAACTTCATCTAAAGACATCTAAAGCCACACCCACATTGTTGTGTGACCTAATGACTAGACATCTTGGTCCAGTAGAGTTAACACATTACACTGTAAACATTACAGCTCAGATGGAAAGGTATCCTGTCAGTCAGGAGCCAAGAAATATCACAAAGTCTGAAGGGAAAGGTTTACCCTATAGGCACCACCTTTTAGGAGATCTAGGGTGGGTCCAGCTGATGCAGAGGTAGGAGTACCCCTGTAAACAAAAGCACATCAGAAGCAGCAAGTGCAAAATGAGAAACAGGAAGCCCAGGAGGCACTCAACCTGGGTTATTGGCAGAACAGAGTCTAGAAACAATGTTAGCAGCCAGCTGCCACTCAAAACTACCTCCTGATCAAAGAGCTATTGTTTTCTTGAACTAATTAGAAGCCCCACCATACATACATTTAAGAACACATAAATTTCCCTAGGAAGGACTGTGCACAGTGCTTCCATAGCCATTGGTGTGGCTATTCCTCTTTGGACCACTCAGTCTCACCACTGCTGCAAGAAAGAGGACTGGGAGGAAGGGGTCTTTCTAGCTCTGCCTTGCTGCAGGACCTGTGAGAAAACACTGAGCCTCAGTTTTCTCTAGAAAGCTATTTCAGTTCAGACTTCAGCCTAGGTACCAGTTTAGAAATCCATTTGATGCTTGTCACTACACTCAGAATCATCTACAAAATCAAGCATCCTTCCCAGCCCAGATTTTATGCAGTAAGTAAGCATGCACTCTTTCAGCTCATGGAAATGTCTCCTTTTCAGAAGGTTGGACAGACAGTTCAGGCATTCATCCTGCACATTCAATTTGCTAAGAAATCCCCAAGTATCAAAGGAAGCCTGTGGCGAGGCTCTGTAGCTCCCAGAAGTGAAATGCTCTGGGTGAAGCATTGTTATCCCATCCCTGACCTCCTACAGATTCAAGGAGGCACAGGAATGGCCATGAGAGGATCATAATGATGATAACAGAGCTGTTCTGGTTTCTGCAAGCATCCCTGACCTAGGTGTCAGCCCCAAAGGAGCATCCATGTCTCCTGTACACTGTGGACCAGCAGTATGAACAAGCCAGCCATCAGCAGCAGTCAAGAGTTATTGGACCAGACCTGTCTGCACTTCAGAAGCCTATAAGCTGCTTCTTCAAGGCCAGACAATTGACAAGTGAAGACACACCCTTCCTCTCTGTAGTCAGTGCCAATATCCCTCACTCACGACCATCCAAGCCACCTCCTTAGAAGGAAGCACCCACCCATCAGGTAGCCCAAATTTGCCTGTCTCTTTTGCAAGTGAGTCAGTACATCAAGACCTGGTGAAATACACATTTAATCCCAACATTCAGGAAGCAGAGGCAGGTGGATCTCTTTGAGTTTGTGGCCAACCCAGGTTGCATAGCAAAACTTTGTCTTAAAAAAAAAAATGCTTCTTGGGAAAAAGATAATTTATTCAAATTAGCTTCTTTATATAATTCTGAATGTCTAGTAAAAATATGCCTTTTATTAGCAACTAGACCCAAATTAGTTCTGTATGAGTGAGACTATAAAGTCTGTGCAAAGTCAAACAGTAAAAGTAGAAGCAAAAGAAAGATCAGCAGCATAGATGGGGGCCCAAGGACACAGGAGTGACGCTGAAAACACCCATCTGGTCCCGAGGAGAAAAGAGAATCCATCCCTGACTATACAACTTCCCTGTCATGCGTCCTACAACTGGATGCTAGAGGATGAACATCTTCATGTTTCATCCCCTTTTCTTCATCCTTTGCATGAGTATCTCATTGATGAATGAGCACCATGCAATTGATTTAATCTGTACCATATAACTGATCAAAATCAGAGATCATTCATGGTTTAGGATATTTCGCTGTCATTGCTGGCCCCATGGTTAAAAATCCCCATGCATATACCTTGAGGCAAGTCCACAGTTACACCAGAAATGTAATGGGAGGTAGATGGCTCTTGATGTGCATTTGACAGTGTTACTGCCTGTGGTGGTTTGAATAAGAATGCCCCCCTCCACTCTTCTATTTGAATGCTTAGTCATCAGGGAATAGGACTGCCTGGGAAGGATTAGGAGGTGTGGCCTTGTTGAAGTGGGTGTGGCCTTTGTTGGAGGAATTGTGTCACTGGAGATGAGCTTTGAGTTTTCAAAAGCCTAAGCCATGCCCAGTCTCTCTCTCTCTCTCTCTCTCTCTCTCTCTCTCTCTCTCTCTCTCTCTCTCTCTCTTCTACCTGTGGATCCTGATATAGGACTCTCAGCTACTTCTCCAGCACCGTGTCTGCCTGTGTGCTGCCATGTTTTCCAACATGAAGATAATGAACTAAACCTTTGAAGCTGTAAGCCAACCCCAATTAAATACTTTCTTATAAGAATTGCCTTGATCATGGTGTGTCTTCACAGAAACAGGACCGAGACACTGCCAGATTGCCTCCATAAATGGATCAGTTTCCACTAATCTACAAGAATGTCTGGGAGTTCTCATCCTTACCAACCAATACGTGAAAAAAGTGTCACATCATAGTTGACAATGGTTCTAGGCCCCTAATACAGATTTAATATTCAATGGTGATTATCTTTTGATATCAATTACTTCAATATTCTTATTGTAGGGTTTCCATGTTATCATTTAAAACTGATAAGTTGAAAATGAGGTAATAGAAAATACAGAAATAATATAACTATAGAGCTAGAAAGTGATTCTCTCAACAGCTCAATTTTCCCTAGTTATTAGAATAAAGTGCTCCAATTATGTATTCTATCTATATCAGTGCTGATAAGGTAGACAAACTGAGACATTGAGATCTGAAAGCCCTGATTGAACAAGGAATTCCTTAGTAAAATGAACATGGCTTCCCTGTTCCAGCTTGGGCTTTGCTATTACAGCTTCATACAATGGCACCCTTAGAGCCTTCTCAACCTGTCACAAATTTCTTAGCCTCAGTTGCTCTCAGGAATCAAGAGCAAACAAACTCTAAGACCCCCTCAATCTCTTTGTCTTTAAGAGTAGCTATAGTATAAAGTTTCTAGCCCAGACTAGCCCCAAGGTCTGGATCTGCCCGAAGCTGCTTAGCTCTGCCTAGCCCTGAGGTCTGGACCAGCAGTCCCAAAGTCCCAAATGTTCCATGCTTGCATAACTGGAACCATGTGCACAGTGCTGTCCAGCTCTCTTGCAAGCTGAAGTTGGAGTTACTGAGTGTGAGCCTGGAAAGAAGCTGGGAAGCCCAGTTACCCACACTCTCCACTTCAGTGTTCACCTCTATAATCCTGCCTTTACTTCCTACCTGACTTAGTGCAAAAATAGATTATAGCTCTTTTATAGTACTAGGCTGCTGGCTGTGTCAAAATGAAACTAAAGATCTCCTCCCCAGCCACCAGCTGTGGAAACTCCCGGAAGTGAATGACATACACAAGCTTCAGACTTTCTGAAGTCATGTGAAAAGCCACAGGCACAGGAGTAGCTGTTGATGCTCTGGATAAAGAGCAGACGGGTTATGTTGTCCCATCAGTGGTGAGGACAACAGACAAGGTTTTTTCCCATAAAGCACAGTGTCATGACCCTGGGCAAAGTGCACCTGATGTTGAGTGAGGGCTGGAGAGAGAGTTGCAATGCTGTTCATGAGTGCATGCTGGATACCAATCTAAGTATTCTCGACTTGAATATTATTTTAAAAAAGAGAAAGATGGATATTCCTGAACTGTCAGATAATATTGTGCCTTGGCCTAAAGAACTAGCAGACCCACAGAGATTCTCAATTTCTCTAAAGGAGATGATGTGTACCAGTATGCTGTGGGAAAGCTCTTAACCGAAGAAAGTAAGAAACCCAGGACCAAATTCCTCAAGATGTAGCATCTTGTTATCCACGTACCCCACAACACAAATGCTGGCACATTGCTCTGAAGCAGAAGAACACACTTGAACAACAAGGAGGAGGCTGCAGAATGTGCTAAACTTTAGCCAAGAGAATGAAGAATGCCAAAGGAAAATGCCAGGAACAGACTGCCAGGAGACAGACGCTGTCCTTGCTGAGAGCTTCTAAGTCTGAGCCCAGGGGGAAAAAATGTCTTTAAGAGTAGCTATAGTATAAAGTTTCTAGCCCAGACTAGCCCCAAGGTCTGGATCTGCCCGCAGCTGCTTAGCTCTGCCTAGCCCTGAGGTCTGGACCAGCAGTCCCAAAGTCCCAAAGAAACACACAGAAGCTTATATTAATTACATGCTGTTTGACCTATGATTCAAGCATATTGCTTGCTAGCTCCTACAACTTAACCCATTTCTATTCATCTACATCTTGCCACATGACCCCATGGCTTATCTGAATTTCTTTACATTTTCCTTTTTCATTGGCAGCTCACAGCATCTCTCTGACTCGGCCCTTTTTCCCTGTTACCTATGCTTGAATTTCCTGCCTGCTTCTAAGATGCCTTGCCATAGACCAAAAGTTTCTTTACTATCCAGTGGTAATTTGCAGCATACAAAAAGATATCCCACATCAAGTAACATGATCAAACGTTGAACAAAAAAATAGACTGTAACCTGGAAGTGCAAGATAAAATAAGCCCTGTCTCCCCTAAGCTGCCTTTGTTCCTGGTGTTTAACACAGCAGCAGCAAACTGTAACACAAGTAGTTAATGTAACAAGCCCATGGCAGAAACATAGAGACAACCATGTTGGAAGCCAGTTAAGTTCTTTCATTTTTCCAGTAACCAGGAGCAGGCTCAGCCTCAAAGTCTAGCATTAAAAATTGCAAACCACAATTGCATCAATGCTACATGAGTGTCAGAGTAATGTTGCAACATTTATTTAGACAGAGTATAGTAGTTACTTCAGGCACAACATGAAAATTGTTCTGACTTAGTCTTCTTCAGTTGTTTTAGTTAAGTTTTGAATACACATCATTATTTTGGATGGTACATCTGAATTATGCTCAGGGTCATGGAAATCTCAAGTGTGTTGCCAAGGCAGATGTAGCTCTCGTGAGGGAGAGAGCCAAGAACTGCCTAAGCAAACACAGTTGAAGTCAGGACAAGATGGGGTTGCTTCGCTCACTTCAGTTAGAGTTACCCAGTGTATGCACCGGGGACTGAACTTGAATCATCTGGAAGAGTAGCAAGTACTCTGGGCCACTGCATCACCTCTCCAGCCTGTCTCCTTAACAATTACAGGTGCTGTGGCATCTGCACTCTCTTGGTGCACAACTCTGGGCTTGCTTACATGCCTTTCCTTGTGAGACTTCACTTCTTCACCTCTTGCTCTGTGGACTCCGCTAAGAGTAGTGAGTAATAAACATTCCACCGACTGAATGTTACCCACCTCAAAATCTCCTCTGCCAAATACATTAATCCATTACTATTTTTACATTTACTTATACCTATGTGTGTCCATGTGCACACACACAAGACACACCACATGTTTGAGAAGGTCATTTCTTCTACAAAGTTAGTTGCTGAGGTCCTCCATCTTGGTAGAGACCACCACTGATTGGGACCACATAAGTACCCTAGCCTGCTGAGCCATCTCCCCAGCCCATTGCTTTTAAAGCCAGCCCCATCAAAGCTGGACAGGACACCAGCAGAGTGTCACCAGATTCTTTGCTGTGATATGCCATCTGAAGGCTCCCCAGCCTTTTCTCAGTACAATCCTTCTTCCCCTCAGAACCTCCCGAGCGGTGGCTTCTCTGTCCTCATTTCCACACCCACCAAAATTGCCTATTAAGCCCTTCTTACAGAATCTGGGGAGTTCTTTAGCTTGTAGCTGTCAACTTTTCTACATCCCTCCCACAAACCAGTCCCAAAGTCGACCAACCGCATGATTTATTGCGGTAATGACCCCACCTCTTAGCACCCATCTTCTACGTAGCTACTTCTCTCAGTGGAAAATGCCTGACAAGAAACTTACGGAAGAAAGGGTTTGTTCTTTTTATTTTTCTCTTTATATACCATCCACAGTTCCCTCTCCCTCCCCTCTTCTAGTTCCCCCAAACTTCTCTCCACATGACCCCAATCCACTCCTCAGAGAGGGTAAGGTCTCCCTTGGGGAGTCAATAAACCCTGGCAAATCAAGTTGAAGTAGGACCAAGCCCCTTGCCCAGGCATCAAGGCTGACCAAGATGTTCCTCTATAGGGAATGGGCCCAAAAAGCCAGTTCATGCCCTAGGGATAAACCCTGGTCCCACTGCCAGGGGCAACACGAACTGCCCAAGCCACACAATTGTCACCCACATTCAGAGGGCCCGGTTTGGGCCCCTGCAGGTTCCCTAGCTGTCAATCCAGAGTCCGTGAACCCCCACTAGCTTGGGTCAGCTGTCTCTGTGGGCCTCTCCATCACAGTCTTGACCCTTTGCTCATACAATCCCTCTTCCCTCTCCTTGACTTGACTCCAGGCGCTCAGCCCAGTAATTGGCTGTGAGTCTCTGCATCTGCTTCAATCACTCACTGGATGAATGTTTTATGATGACAATTAGTTACCAATCTGATTACAGGAGAAGGCCAGTTCAAACAACCTCTCCATTATTGCTTGGAGTCTTAGTTGGGATCATCCCTCTAGATTCCTGGGAGTTTCCCTAGTACCAGAAAGAAAATGTTTACCCTGATATAGCTAAAGGGCATAAATTCCATCGTGGTATAGAAAGCAGAAGGCTGGCTGGTCACGTTGCAGCCACAGACAGGAAGTAGAGCCAGGCTAGAAAATATCAAGGCTTGTCCCCAATGGCCCACTTTCTCCAACAAGGGCTCTACCTTCCACAGGTTTGGTAACCTTCCCCAAAAGTACCACCAACCAGCAGACAAGTGTTCAAATACATATTCCTGTGGCAGACAGTTCACATTCAATCCACAAAGCATCACTCCAAGAAAGTCAGCACTCAATAATGTGAAGACTTGATAAGTTTATTTATTCTATTGTCTTAATTTTGTTACACTGTGAGTAATTTTACAGATCACTACTTTCAATGCCACACCAATGCCACAATGGCTAAGCCCATTGAAGTTGGTACATTCTTTCAATTAATTAACCAACCAATTTAATTTCACACTACAGAGCTTTGGAATAGCTACTGTTTACTAAAATCACCACTGCAAATAATGAAATCAAATGTTGAAAGCACCAGTGTTTAGTATTGTCAATTAAGCCTGGGCTAAATGTTAATAAATGTAACACAGTGTGGGAAACCATCTGCTGGCTCTGAGTGGGTGGGGGAATTTCTCCACAAACAGCCCAGTCCAGACAGCTAATTGTGTGACAATAGACCTCTAGGAGCCAAGGGGCTGACCAAAGCAGCCATTTTATAAGACGACCCCATCACTAAGCTACTAAAAGGGGTCAGCTGGCTTGCTTCACATTTTAAAAAGGTCAGTCTGTTGAATAATCAGCAATGTACCAAATACCTCGTTCTTTTCAACCTTGCAGATGGCTGTGTGTGTACTTATTTCTCAGGCATCCCTTCAGCCTTTGTCTCAAGATGGACATGTGTTAGACACACAGAGAAAACACATATGTAATTTTCTGTGACTACATCACATGGGTGTGGGTAAAATGCCCTGTTTTGGAGCTGCCATTTCGTTTACTGGGGGTTGGCTTCACCTTCCCCTGGTTTTGCTGTTGGAGTTTATTGCTAATGCAGATGGTTATTTGCTAGTATGCATGCAGGGTTCTCACGGCTTGGTGTTATTTTCCTAAAACAAATCCCCAGTCATTAAAACAGCAAATCAAAGAGGAATTACCACGCTTGCAGCCTCTCAGCCCTGCTCACTGCTCAGACTCCCTTCCCTCATTTCTTTGCTAGGGATCTAGAAGAAAAGGATCCTTGTTCGTTCTCTGGGTTCTGTGCATGCTGTGTTTCTCCCTGGGGCTTCTGATGTCCCAAACAGCCCCTCCCATGGATGGCTGTGAGTACAAATAGCGGGGAACTCTAAATCTGGTGGAAATGCTGGGACTGTGACAGTCACTTCTTTACCAGACTCTGGCCACAATACTCCTCCTCTTGGCTTCTTCTAGAGTCCTAATTTCTGATTCTGTCAGTTGTCCAAATGACTATATTTCAAAAGCGCCTCGTACACTTAAACTGGTGTTCAAAGAGCAGACAGTGTGTGTGCAGAGAACTGTGATATGGGTATTTCATGAGGCCGTGCATGTGTCAATGAGCATGTGTTGGACTGTGAGGTAGCTACTGATGAGGCTGTGCTTACATGTGCATGCATGTGTGTGTTCACAGGTGCACACAGGTGCATATGTGTATATAGCAGACACAAGACTGAGTCTGTATGCACACACGCATAAGACTGTGCTTAGCAACATGTGTACTTCTGCTTCTTAGCACAAATGCTCCAGCAGCTCTGGACAGACAGTGTGCCTCTTAATGTCAGGAGGTATATCAAGCCTCAGGATCAGACTTCTCTGACTTCTCAGAGTTCCCAATGGCTAGATTCAAGCCCCTCAAGCAAGATCATGTGCTTTGTCAGGTTTCTGAATATGGCGGCCAGGTAATTTATTTTGTTTACTTGGAAACAGTATTGCACTACACAACCCAGGCTCACCTTGAACTCAAGATCTTCTGGCTGAGACTACAAATGCAGGAGTCGTGGGAGTATGCCACTGTACCAGGATTGCAGTTAGCCCTCTGTTTCATCTTATTTGTGGCAAAATTTTCAGACCCATAAAAATAATGTACACTATTTTTCTATGGACAATTATCTTGTTTTTCAAGATTTCACACCTCAAATTGTACAGAAAGACCTCTGCTGTGGGTGGAGACTTGTGTTCTTTGGGCTGGCATGTGTGGTCTGAATGAAATTGCTAGCTCAAGCATCTAGCCACTGAGACCATCAGGTTGCACTACATAGCACTCTGCATGCCTGTCATCTACAGTTTCCTTACATTTCTGCCAGTATCTGGCACTGTCAGACTCCCCGCACCATCTGTGTCTTTCAATCTCATTCTCTGCTCACCACTAAATATTGATTTTTCTGTACATCACTTTTTCAATGGGTCTGAATGAACATGGTCCCCATAGGCACTTATGTTTGAACACATGACGTGGCCCTCAGTTGGTGAAACTGCTTAGGAAGGATTAGGGGTGTGGCCTTGTTGGAGACAGTGTCATGTGAGTGTACTATGAGGCTTCAAAAGTCATGTCCATTGTGCTCTCTGCCTCGTGCTTGTGGATATGAGCTCTCAGCTGTTCCTTTGCCTTTGTTCCTCCGTCAGAAACTCTAACCTCTGAAACTGTAAGCCAGTTACATAGTTTCTTTTATACATTGCCTTGGTTGTGGCATTTCATTACAGCAATAAAAAAATAACTATGGCTGGCATTTTTCTTATTGAATTAGTATTCTTTAGACAAGCTGTCAACAATTTATATCGCAATTATTTATATGCCTTTCAACACTATTGTAATACATTTTTGTATGTTGGCAAAACTGTCTGAATTTATAGGGTAAAATGATATGACATGGGGACTGGAGAGATGGCTCAGCAGTTAAGAGCACTTGCTGCTCTTCCTGAGGACCTGGGTTCAATCCCAGCACCCACATGGCAGCTCACAACTGTCTGTAAATTCCTATTCCAGGGGATCTGATGCCCACATTCAGACATATTGACAGAGGAAACACCAATACATATGAAATAGAAATATTTTTTTTAATATTGTGACATGTATATAATACGCACTTACTGACTCAAGCTAAGGCTTGTCCAATCTTATCATCCATTCTTCCTGCCTAACAGAAACTTTGTACACTTTGATCAAAGTTCCTTCTTCCTCATCCCCTGCCATGACAGCCTTGGGACACTCCCCACTCACTCTGCTCCTATGATTCCAATTGCTTTTTATTTTGTAAGTGACAGTATGTTGTATTTTGCTGAAATATACTAATTAGAAAAATAACTTCCAAGTTGCAAATGTCACAATTCTCATTTCTTAAGCCTAAAAATACTCTTCTATATGTGTTCCTTATTTCTGATCCATTGATGGATGCCTCGATAATCCTGTGACAGGACAATACTGTCAGGAATGCAACGAAGAGCATGGCCATGCAGGTATCATTTTCATATCCTCATGTTCTCAACACATTCCAAGAGTTTATTATTTCAGATTTCTACAGCTTTTCAGTCTATTGAAAAAAAATTAAAATTAAAGAAACAATATTAATAACCCAAAGTCAAAACTCACAAAAAAAGATGTATGAGAAGACAAAATTTTTCTGATCTTAAATATACCTGTATTTACTCAGCTGAGACCAACTAGGTGCCCATGAGAACAGACTTGTGGCTTTTTCCTCCCTGACATGATGACATTTAAATTCTGTGAATATGTGCCCAATCACTTACATCACTATGGGTGTGTACCCACTGATGTTACTATAGGTGTGTACCCAGTCAGTGAGGTCACTATAAGTGTGTACCCAGTCATGAGTTCACTATAGGAGTGTACACAGTCAGTAAGATCAATATGGGTGTGTACCCAGTCAGTGAGGTCATTATGGGTGTGTATCTAGTCAGTGAGGTCACTAAAGGTGTGTACTCAGTGAGGTTACTTTAGGTATGTTTCCAGTCAGTGAGGTCACTATGGGTGTGTACCCAGTCAGTGAGGTCATTATAGGTGTGTACCCAATGAGTTCACTATAGGTGTGTACCCAGTCAGTGAGGTCACTATGAGTGTGTACCCACATAGTGAATGAGATCACTATATGTGTTTACACTCCAGTTCAGTGAGGTCACTGTGGGTATGTGTTCAGTGAAGTCACAATAAGTGTGTACCCAGTCAGTGAGGTCACTATGGTTGTGTACCCAATCGGTGAGGTCACTATGGGTGTGTACCCAGTCACTGAGGTCACTATAGGTTTGTACCCAGTCAGTGAGGTCACTGTGGTTGCATACTCAACAAGTCAGTGAGGTCACTATGGATTTGTACCAAGTAAGTGGGGTCACGATGGGTGTGTACCCACACAGACAATGAGATCAATATGTGTGATTACATAGCCATGAGTAAGGTCAATGTGAGTGTCAATCCACACAGTCAGAGAGGTCACTAAGGGTGTATCTACCCAGTCAGTGAGGTCACTATGGGTGTGCACCTGGTGAATGGGTTCACTATGGATATGTACCCAGTCAATGAGGTCACTGGTTGTGTACCCGCCAAGTCAGTGAGGTCACTATAGATATGTACCTAGTCAGTGAGGTCACTATGGGTGTAAAACCAGTCAGTGAGGTCACTATAGGTTTGTACCCAGTAGTGAGGTCACTATGAATGTGTATCCAGTCAATGAGATCAATATGGGTATGTACTCAGTGAGGTCACTGTGTGTGTACACAGTCAGGTAGGTCACTATGGGTGTGTACCCACCCAGTCAGTGAGGACACATGACTATGTACCCACACAGTCAGTGAGTTCACTATGCATGTGTACCCAATCAGTGAGTTCACTATGGGTGTGTACTCAGTCAGTGAGGTCACTATAGGTGTGTACACAGTCAGTGAGTACACTATGAGTATGTACCCAGTCAGTGAGGTCACTGTGGTTGCATACTCACCAAGTCAGTTAAGTCACTATGGATTTGTACCAAGTAAGTGGGGTCACGATGGGTGTGTACCTACACAGACAATGAGATAAATATGTGTGACTACACAGCCATGGAGTACGGTCAATGTGAGTGTCAATCCACATAGAGAGGTCACTATGGGTGTGTATCCACGGAGTCATTGAAGTCACTATGGGTTTGTGCCCATCCAGTCAGTGGGATCACAATGGGTGTGTACCCACACAGGTCACTATGAGTGTGTACCCACACAGTCAGTGAGGTCATTATGGGTTTGTGCCCACCCAGTCATTGAAGTACTATGGGTATGTACCCACCAAGTCAGTGAGGTCACTATGAGTGTGTACCCAGTCAGAAAGGTCACTATGGGTGTGTATCCAGTCAGTGAGGTCACTATGGGTTTGTGCCCACCCAGTCAGGGAGGTCACTATGGGTATGTACCAACCAAGTCAGTAGGGCACTATGAGTGTGTACTCAGTCAGTGAGGTCGCTTTGGATGTATATCAGGTCATTAAGGTCACTATGAGTGTGTACCCAGTCAGTGAGGTCACTATGAGTGTATACCGAGTAAGTAAGATCTCTATAGGTAGATACCCAGTCAGTGAGGACACTATTGGTATGTAATCAGTGAGGTCACTTTAGGTGAGTACCCAGTCAATGAAGTCATTATTGGTATGTAATCAGTGAGGTCACTATAGGTAGATCCCCAGTCAGTGAGGTCACTATGCCTGTGTTCCCAATTAGAGAGGTCACTATAGGAGTGTACTCAGTGATGTCACTTTGGTTTTGGACCCAGTCAGTGAGGTCCCTATGGGTATATACACAGTCAGTGATGTCACAATAGGCTTATACCCTGTCAGTGAGCTCACTATAGGTTTATACCCAGTCAGTGAGGTCACTATGGGCGTATACCCACAGAGTCAGTGAGGTCACGATGATTCTGTACCCAGTCAGTGAGGTCACTGTGATTGTGTACCCACCAAGATAGTGAGGTCACTGAGTGTGTAGCCACAGAGTCAGTGAAGTCACTATGGATATGTACTCAGTGAGGTTACTATGGGTGTGTTCCCAGTCAGTGAAGTCACTGTGGGTATGTACCAGTCAGTGAGGTCTCTATAGTTGTGTACACAGTCAGTGAGATCACAATGAGTGTGTACCCAGTCAATGAGGTCACTGTGGTTGTGTACCCAGTCAGTGAGGTCACTATGGGTGTATACCCAAAAAGTCAGTGAGGTCACTATGGGTATATACACAGTCATGATGTCACAATAGGCTTATACCCTGTCAGTGAGCTCACTATAGGTTTATACCCAGTCAGTGAGGTCATTATAGGTGTATACCCAAAAAGTCAGTGAGGTCACTATGGGTATGTACCTAGTCAGTGAGGTCAAAGTGGTTGTGTACCAACCAAGTCAGTATGTTCACTATGGATATGTACCCAGTAAGTGAGGTCACGATGGGTGTGTACCCAATCAGTAAGGTAACTATGGGCATGTACCCACACAATCAGTGAGGTCACCAAGGGTGTATACCCACCCAGTAAGTGAGGTCTCAATGGGTGTGTACCCACACAGGTCACTATGAGTATGTACCCACACAGTCAGTGAGATCATTATGAGTTTGAGTCCACCCAGTCAGTGAGGTCACAATGGGTGTGTACCCACAAAGTCAGTGAGGTCACTATGAGTATGTACCCAGTAGTGAGGTCACTATAGTTTTGTACCCAGTCAGTGAAGTCAGTATGGGTGTGTACCAACCGAGTCTGTGAGATCATTATGGATATGTACCCAGTAAGTGAGGTTACAATGAATGTGTACCCACACAGATCCCTATGAGTGTGTACCCACACAGTCAGTGAGGTCATTTATGGGTTTGTGCCCACACAGTCATTGAGATCACTATGGGTATGTACCCACCAAGTCAGTGAGGTCACTATGAGTGTATACTCAGTGAGGACGCTGTGGGTGTGTAACAGGTCATTAAGGTCACTATGAGTGTGTACACAGTCAGTGAGGTCACTATGGGTGTGTACACAGTCAGTGAGGTCACTATGGGTGTGTACCCACCCAGTCAGTGAGGTCACAATGGGTGTGTACCCACACAGTCCGTGACGTCATAATAGGTTTATACCCTGTCAATGAGGTCACGATGATTTCATACGCAGTCAGTGAGGTCACTGTGGTTGTGTACCCACCAAGTCAGTGAGGTCACTATGGGTCTTTACCCACCCAGTCAGTGAGGTCACCAAGTCATCTGTAATTCAATTTTTAACTTCTGAGGGACTCTGTTCATGATAATCTTGTTGTCAACTCAACTGCATCTAGAAACAACCAAAAGATAAACTACTGGAGTTCCCTGTAAGGCATTTTTAACATATTCCTTAAGTAGGGACCTACCCTAATTATGAACAGCACCATTAGAAAGCCTGATAAAAGAAAGGTGCTCTGAAGGGAGAGGCCGCTAATTGCCTATTTGCTTTCCCATCACACTAACAAGTTCATCTATTCTGTGGCTGTTTCTGCCAATGCTGATAAAATTCATCCCTGACTTCAAAACTCAGAATCTTTGGCCTTCTGAAATGGGATGAACATCGGTGACCTCCTAGGAATCCTCCAGGTCCTCAGCGCTATGCTGCCTGTACCAAGACACCCCATTTCATGAAGTAAGGAGCTGCAGTGTTCTTGGTCTCTCCACTGTGAGAACAGTTCTGTGTAAACCATTGCAATAAATATTTTTTACTCTATATTCACTCTTTCAGTTTTGTTTCTCTAGAGAACCCTGATTAGAAGGGGACGTAGATTAATGGTTAGGTCAGCCTAGCACACCAGGACTACAGGCTCAGTCCCCAGTACCACCTAATATCACGATATGGGTGTATAACCTGAAACAATCCAGGTAGAAGCTGAAGGACCAGGTCTTCTTATGTTCTTAAAAGATACTATGACCAAGGCAACTTGTTTTTTCTTTTAAAAAAAGCATTTAACTGAAAATTTAATTATAGTTTTATTGTGTTGTTAGTGCATGATCATTGTGGTACAAATCAGACAGACATGGTGTTGGAACAGTAGCCATGAGCTTTACATCCTGATCTGCAGGCAGCAGGAAGAAAGATGCTGGGCCTGGTATGGGCTTTTGAAACATCAAAGTCTGCCCCCAATAACACATCTCCTCCAACAAGGCCACACCTCCTAGTCCTTCCCAAACAGTTCTACTAACTGCAGACCAAGCATTCAAATGCATGAGCCCATGGGGACCATTCCCATTCAAACCACCACATGGGTTTTTCAGCCAGGTAGAAGTTCCTTGAGCTGTATTAGACTCTGTCTCAAAACAGCAAAAGTTAGAGAACCAACTACAGAGAAGCTTCATGTTTTCCGTCATGCCTCTGTTAGTTAAATTGCATTCTTGTCGACCATGTCCAGGCTTACCTTTGCCCTACATCTTCCTCAACACAGTTTTTGTTATGGTTGTTGCTACAGCCAGTCTGACAAGTATAAATCGACATTTTACTGGGATTTTAATTCACATAATTGGTAAATGTTTCCTTTTTATTGACTCATGTATCTTATTTTATTGCCTTAAATTTAATACTACTCCTAGACAGAAGTCCTTTATAAAACACATGATTTTGAAGGGTAATGTTTCCCTTATTTCTTTTTCAGCTCTTTTCTATCTTTAGTGTATAGAAGGGCTACTGATTTCTTTGAGTTTATCTTGTATCCTGCTACATTGCTGAAGGCGTTTATCAGCTGTAGCAGTTCCTTGGAAGAATTTTGTGGGTCACTTATGTATACAATCATATCATCTGCAAATAGAGATAGCTTCACTTCTTCTTTTCCAATTTGTATCCCCTTAATCTCTTTTCATTCCCTTATTGCTTTAGCTAAAACTTCGAGAACTATATTGAATAGATAAGGGGAGAGAGGACATCTGCAAATAGTATTAAATACCTTGGAGTAACTATAACCAAAGAAGTAACAGACCTATTTGACAAAAATTTTAAATCACTGAAGAAAGAAATTGAAGAGGATATCAGAAAATGGAAAGCTCTCCCATGTTCCTGGATTGGTAGGATCAACATAGTAAAAATGGCAATTCTACCAAAGGCAATCTACAGATTCAACGCACTGCCCATCAAAATCCCAACACAATATTTTTTGGACCTTGAAAGAACAATACTCAATTTCATTTGGAATAACAGGAAAGC